>JACYXH010000054.1:275000-307500 GCA_026745465.1 Lota lota
TCTCCAGGCGCTAGGCAAGTCCTACCACCCGGGCTGTTTCCGCTGTGTGGTGTGTAAGGACGGGCTGGACGGAGTTCCCTTCACTGTCGACGTCGACAACAACATCTACTGTGTCAAGGACTATCACACGTAAGGCCCTCCACTTTCTGAGTATCATCGTCTCAGGGGGCCACAAAACGCTCACCCATAATGTCGGCCCGAAAGCTGTTGACAGTAGGAAGCATTTGCTATTGAACACATAAAAGGCGTATTTATGTATTCTCATCAGATATGTTGAAATCTGTAGCAGACCCTAGTAAACGTGTGACTGTGTAAGCATACAAGTATTCTGTGCGAGTGTCTGTGCAACGGTTGGTTTTCGCCAACCAAACAAGCAATGTCCGGGCTTTCACACCACAACACAAGTGGTTGAAAAAGCTTCACTGGAGCAGATGTTCATCTGCAGTGGCTCTCTTCTGATCGCTGTTGTACCGTTCCTCCACAGGGTGTTTGCCCCCAAATGTGCCTCTTGCAACCAGCCCATCCTCCCTGCTCAGGTAACCCCCCCCCCCCCCCCATCCTCATCTGGACTTGAACCGGTTCCACCACCATACAGTCTACTCTGATCTCTCCTCGTGTCCCATTAGCGCTGCGTAATCACCCTTCTATCTGGGGAACACCATGTTGCTACACAGCTAGAGAGCTCATTGGCTCTCGCTGCCCCTCTTACATTACATTGGCGGTTCCAGAAATCGAGATTTAATGGATTATTGACACATTTTCTCTTCTGCATCATTAAATAACTTTCAATCTTGATGATGCTAGGCAACCCGCGCAACCTTAGTTAGCTGAGGCGCTAATGATTATGAGAAGTGTAAATATATAAATAAATCCAGCAGTCCCATGTCTGTTTTAAAACGAGATTGTCGTTTAAACAAATCGACTCTGCAGCTGCAGTTAACAAAATAAATATATAATTAAGAAAGTGTTAGATGGCGTGTTGCTCATGATGATTACAGGTATTATGCAGACATTGCAGATAGAAACTAAGTACCTTTCGTCTGGGAATCGAACACCCTAGCCACCACTACACTCACCCATCCCTGTAGTTTGTTTTGAGGATCTACCCCTGTGATTGCCGTGACTAGTTATGGAAACGTTCCCTGTAGCGTCTGGAGCAGTCAGATGATGTGGATGTGTGTGTTCTTCTCACCCCCCCCAGGGCTCTGAGGAAACCATCAGAGTGGTGTCCATGGACAGAGACTACCATGTAGCGTGCTACCACTGTGAGGTAAGGGGCCTGCAGTTGTCATGGCATTTTTGTTCGCTTTCGGAGATGCTGTAAGAAGACGTCTGAAGCACGATTTTAAGATTCTCTTTTATAAATAATTGTGACTCCTCGCTCTCCGTCACGACATGTTATTGAGCTTTACAAAAAAGGCATTAATTACAATACAATTATTATACAATGCAATAATTATTTAAAAATGCATTTTTTATTATCAAAGTGCAATAAATCAAGACGTAATGACATCTACACCTTCGCTTACGGCTTTTATAGAATACTGGTCAGTTTGAAACCAGGCGAGCTAAGATATAACCAGCCTGCCTTAATGATTCACAACTGCAGTCTCATGGACACTGGCTAGAGACATGATGAAGCAGCAATTATTAACACTACCACACACACACACACACACGCAGACACACACACACACACACACGCACACGCAGACACACACACACACGCACACAGTTAAGTGGGGGTAAGAGCTGTGGAAGTAGACGAGACGTCTAAAAAAAGGTGTGATTCACCATTTCAGTCTCTTGGGGAATGACAAACCAAATGAAAACACACACACGCACGCACGCACACACACACACTCTCAAACAAAGAAACATTTGTGTGTAGTAGACATATGCTATTCTCACAGCTGGTGGTGGAATTGAATCTTCACTGAACACACACAATCACACAGACACACACACTCACACACCCACAGAGCGACAACATGGGTGACTCATTGATGAGACACATTCCAGTGTTTGGCTCGGAGGTCTGAGGAAACGTCTCTAATCTGGCCGCTCAGGTGCCACATCGCCCCAGCCAGCCGTCTCTACACCTGCCGATGATTCACTCTCTGACCGCCGCACACTGCCACGACTACTGTGATCACCCCGGAGTGTGGTTGTGTGTGCGCCAGTCTGAGCTTTAATATGCCGTGTGTGTGTGTGTGTGTGTGTGTCTCTGAGATCGGGTGGGTTTTTTGTATGGTGATAGACAGGAAGGCATTTGTGCCACTTAATTGCACATTGTGAGTTTCCGTGTTTAATGAACAAAGGACAAACCACTCGTATGGCCAAGCGTCGATGGGCAAATCAAGGCCCGCTTCTGAGTTAGACGCAGGAATGTTTTAGACGTCACATCCAATGGAATTCTGTCACTTAATCGTCCACATCGACGTGTCTGTGAGTCTGGCCTCCGTGTCACAACGATAAGCACGGAATCTTCTTGATGCCACACATTCCAACCCCACGTGGAAGCTGACCAAAGAATTCCTTAAACAAAGATCCATCATTCCACGGTGCAGCGTGAGAGAGTGAGAGAGTGACGGAGGGAGGAAAGGAGGGAGGGAGAGAGAAAGAGAGGGAGGGAGAGACAGCTTAATCAACGTGGCGAGAACAGATTGATTGCATGTTTCGGTGGATCGCATATTAAAACCACAAAGTTGGTCGGAGATACCTGGAACCGATGCTCAGTGGCTCAACCCGCTAACGGGCTAGCCACCCAGCCTCGTAGCGACCCAGGTCCGTCCCACGCCTGCGGTGCTATGCTACATGTCCTTCCCTCTCTCTTCCAGCCCGCCTTCCTGTTCCTCTCCGCTCCCCCGCCCATAAAGGCAGTAACTACCCACTGTCACACATTTACATTATGGAAAAACAATCATTCAGAAATAAGCTAAACTCCATAAAGGTGATACGCAGCCAGTGCCGCGCCCCGTTGACCCAACACCTGTGCAGGCAGGTGAGGTGTCATAGGTGTCCTGGGTGTCCTAAGTGTCCTGGGTGTCCTAAGTGTCCTAGGTGTCCTGGGTGTCCTAAGTGTCCTGGGTGTCCTAAGTGTCCTGGGTGTCCTAGGTTCCCTGGGTGTCCTGGGTGCCCTGGGTGTCCTAGGTGTCCTGGGTGTCCTAGGTTTCCTGGGTGTCATAGGTGTCCTAAGTGTCCTGGGTGTCCTGGGTGTCCTGGGTGCCCTGGGTGTCCTGGGTGCCCTGGGTGTCCTGGGTGTCCTGGGTGTCCTAGGTTCCCTGGGTGTCCTGGGTGTCCTGGGTGTCCTAGGTGTCCTGGGTGTCCTGGGTATCCTAGGTGCCCTAAGTGTCCTGGGTGCCCTGGGTGTCCTGGGTGCCCTGGGTGTCCTGGGTGTCCTGGGTGTCCTAGGTGAGGCGTTGTGTTGTAGAGGGCGGTCTGGCCTGACTCTCTGGCCCCTCCCCCTGCAGGACTGTGGCCTGCAGCTCAACGACGAGGAGGGCCACCGCTGCTACCCCCTGGAGGGCCACCTGCTGTGCCACGCCTGCCACATCCACCGGCTGCAGACGGGGACGGGGGGCCCCGCCCACGCCCCCCACGGCTACCCCCTGCACGTCACCGAGCTGTGAGGGACCGCCGCGGACCCCGGCCGGGACGGACAGACACCCCCCGCCCCCCCCACCAAGACGGACCAAGACTAGCAGGCAGCGAGCCAAGAGACACACACACACACACACACACACACACACACACACACACACACACACACACACACACACACACACACACACACACACACACACACACACACACACACACACACACACACACACACACACACACACACACACAGCCTTGGTAGCACAAAGACACGCTGGGGGAAAGTCCTTATTTCCCTTTGATGCTTCGATGTCCAGAGGGCAGCGAGGCGCTGCTCATCGCGGGGGAGAGGGAGGAGGGGGGAGGGCGGAGGGGGGAGGAGGGAGGAGGGGGGGATAGGGGGGGAGGGGGGGGGGGGTCTAGGGAGCTCCACACACTGGACAGCTGGAGAGCCCCAGGCCCACACAACGCTGGGAAAAAGGGCAGACAACACCCACTCCATCTGCAGTTCACATGTCCTCCATCGTCCCTCTCTGATCTGATCACCCCCCCCCCCCCCCCCCCCCCCCCCCCCACCTCCCTTTCCCCGGGCCCCCCCAGAGGCCCTGGAGGACGTCACACACCCTGACCCTTGCACATGTATCACGCGGAGGTCTTAAAAGGGAAGAAGAAGAAGAAGACAACCACTTCCTTCATTTCTTTCTCTCGTTTCTAAATCATTCCTTCAGTGGTCTTAATTCCTCTGTGTTGGGACAAAGGGGGGGGGGGGGGGGGGTGTCCCGTGTCCACTCTAGGAGGGGGGGTGGATTCCAGGACAGGTGGGGCTGGACACCCCCCACCCCCTCCCCCAAGGCTGGGCTTGCTGTTTGCCCTGCTATGCAAGGTCTATGAAGGGGCAACAAACACTGGTAAAACTGACCACACACACACACACACACACACACACACACACACACACACACACACACACACACACACACACACACACACACACACACACACACACACACAGAGGTGCCATCACTGGACCAGAGGAACCTGTTGGTTCCGCTCGGCTGAACGTGACCATGAGAGATTCACAAACCGTGTCTTAGTGAATGACTTTATTACGTGAGGAAGATAATACCTTAGCTGCACATAGATTGTCTTTTATATATAAATATATATTTTGCAGATGTTTTCCACATAAAAAAACACTAGAAGTAGTAGTTTTGTCCTTCTCTGGCGTTGCGTTTTGTCAGCAGACCCCGAGGCTATCCCAGTGGCACGCTGTGGAACGTCACTGGAGTTGTTTGTATGTAACACACTACGGTGTGTGTGGCAGTGTGTACAACACATTACAACATGACACCGTTTGGATAATTCACTGTACTACAGTTTATTTGATGACAAACTGGGACAGTGTGTGCATAACATTAAACATTGTTGTAGTGTATGTATAACACTGGTTATAAGACACCATCAGTGTATATAGCACTATGACATACACTTTTATATATAGATATAGTGTATGTTATAGTGCTGTATAGTATATACACACACATACATATATACACACATAAATATATTGAAATACATACATACATACATACATACATACATTCATATGTTTGTGATGTATGTATGTATATGTGCATGTGCGTGTGTGTGTGTGTGTGTGTGTGTGTGTGTGCGTGTGTGTGCGTGTGTGTGTGTGTCTGTGAATCTTAACCAAACACGATGAAACGCTTTCCTGGGTGTTTGATATGAAAGCAAAGTGCGTTGCTATGGCTACAACCAGCGAAGCTTGTTTGGACAGCGTTGCTCTTTTAGCTAATTGGGAATTGAACAAAAGACAAAACGGAGGTTTCAACAGCCCACACCTGTACAACACACCACCCGGAACCTGAGGCGTCTCGGAAGGACGTGTGGGAGCGAGCGAGACGCAGCGAGCTCCTTCTAGCTCGTCCTTCCTTTGACTCGTCCTCATTTGAGTGGTTCGCGCGTGTTTGGTTAAGAGGGGCAGTGGGCAGTGGGTGGGACTGGGAGACACACTGCTGGTTTTGTCGTTCCTGGCCTCTGGTTCACTGCTCTCCGTCGTATCATTTCTCCTCGGACCGCTCTGACTGAATCTGGTTCCACGCTGAACTGATCCCTAACTCTCCATCACTTCTTCACTCACTGTGTAGCAGCATCGCTGCTGACGTTCCCTCACTCGGAGGGACAGGACCTCTGAAGCGATGACTGGATGGTATTCCGAGATCCGCTCAGTCTGGTTCACACCGGCTCGCCTTAGTGATGTCCTGAGCATCTTGAGAGGGATTGGATGTTGGGTCAATGGTCCTGTTCGCTATAGCAGCACTTAAAGTACAGCAAGTTACATTGAAAGCCTCTGTTTGTTTGTCACTGCTTAAAATATGCGTGTGTGTGCGTGTGTGTGTGTGTGTGTGTGTGTGTGTGTGTGTGTGTGTGTGTGTGTGTGTGTGTGTGTGTGTGTGTGTGTGTGTGTGTCTGTCTGGTGGAGATTCCTGGAAACGCAGAGTTGCTGGTCCCACTCGTGTCTCTTGGGAGTCTCCCTTGTTAAACATCTTCTTCCGTGTGTGTGTGTGTGTGTGTGTGAGTATGTCTGTATAAATGAACTTTACGAATTAGATTTTTGCTTGCTTGTGTGGCTGTACATGCATGCCACTTTGTGTGTGTGTGTGTGTGTGTGTGTGTGTGTGTGTGTGTGTGTGTGTGTGTGTGTGTGTGTGTTCGCGCACCAGTGGCAGGGCCATTGAGAGCCACGCAGTGTCTGGCACCATGACGGCATCTCGTTCTCCTTCACACTCTCTCACTGGTTTCAGCCTAATCAACACTTTACATTCCCACCAACTCGTTTGCGTATCACCCCAGATCATATCATATCACGTTCAGTCTTGCTTGAATCACAAATCTTTGCCCTCTCTGAGAATTCGAGTTCCTCATACAGACATTTCAGAGGCTGGCCTGTCTTTAACACACTTTACTGTCATTGTTACAAAACAGTTCAAATTAAACCGCAGAGAGCACTTTCTCTGCCAAAACAACAGTGATGGCAAATTCTACTTCCTTATTGGCTCAAATTGATGCCATGTGATACAATGCCTGTAACATCCATCACCTGTGTTTACCAGTGCTGTCCCTGTTTTCTGTTGTTTGTTGGGTTACTATTTACAATGCCATGGTACCTATTGTGTTACACACACCCTATAGCCGCTTCTAGGATGTCTAACGATGTGCCTGTAGTCCCCACTTGACCCAAAGCAGGTTTCCTAATACAGGTAGTTCACTTAGTACTACTGAGGCTGTTGTTTTGAAAACGAGGCTGAGAGAGCGAGAGAGCGAGAGAGAGAGAGAGAGAGAGAGCGAGAGAGAGAGAGAGAGAGAGAGAGAGAGAGAGAGAGAGAGAGAGAGAGAGAGCGGTCTCGCTGGACTGAAATGTTTTGAATGTAATGAGAATTATTGTATGGTGACTCAATGTGGTTTTGCGCTGTTGCTGGTTTCAGACTAAGCTTTTTTTTTTTTTTATGAGGAAACCTAAAACGAATGCCGGACCTTTCCTTTCACTGGGTCTCAGTGTGCAGCGATGTGTGTTAGCATGAACTGGGCCAACTGCATTTCTCTTAATACTTGTCTCACATGTCTTCTTCAGCACATCATTGTTCCAACTTCAAATTTTTGACTTTGATTCAGAAGAGGAAAGATGTGTTGCTCACCCAATTGTGTATCTTTTAAAGATTTCTTAATTTCCCCTTTGAAAAAAGTACTATATTATGTGTATGTATTTCATAGCCCCCTGGCTAGTTTCCTTGTACATACAGAGGCTAGGGTTTGTTTTGTATTGTTCTCTATAACAGTTTGCTCATCTGTTTGAGAGGCCTTGTATCAGTAGTTTCATTAAGCACATCTTCACTGTCTTTTGCATTGTTCCATGTTTTGATCACCTAGATGGTTCAAGAAAAAGGAAAGTAGATCTATTTATCTAAACCTGAAAAAAGTCTAAAGTTATTTAATGTATTAAAATTTGGGAAGTATCATTTAACTGTAGATGATATAATCTGCTTTTTAAATAAAGTGGTTTTTTGTAGCTAACTTCAAGTCTTGTCTTTGTTTGTATTTTTTGGTAACCTTTGAATTTGAAATGGAATATTTGTTTTCCCTGTGGACACATGGAGCAAAATACCGTGATGCCTTTGGTTATGTTAAAGAAACCCTCAAATGGCGGGCCTATCTTGCTTCCATATGACGTATTACCACATCATCAATGACGTAGGAGGGTAAAACGTTCGATATTCAGAATTGTGTGTGTGTGTGTGCGCGTGTGTGCGTGTCTGTGTGTGCGTGCTCGCGCGCATGCGTCAAAAGAACGGGGGCAGCGGTCGTTTCAACCTATATTTACTTTGGGACAGCAGAACGCAATGTTAGCAACAACATCAGTTGTTATGACAAGTGCAACACAGCCATCACAGAAACGTAGCTTCTGCGATAGCTGCGCTTGACTTCCACTCCCACGGCCGTCGTTGGTAGCCAAAGGCCTTCTCTTTTGTCAAGTTTGTTGTTCTCCAGATGGACATCGCATGTTGCTGCCCCAATATCGCTGGCCCATACACGTGTTGGTGAGATGTCTGCTGTGGGTTGAGATCGTCCCTCGGATCAGCCGGAGTATGGTAGACGATAATGACTTCCATGCACGCAAGCCTCTCGGAATGGCCTTGTGGTGATGGTCCACCCCGCGGGAGCTGACCGTGGGCTGATAGCCCATCCAAGCCATTAGGAACCATCACAATCACAATTGCTTTATTCCCCAGGAACAGCAGACAGCCCATGGAATCATCTCGTCTGTGTATTCACGAGAAGCGCGAGTTAAAAAAAAGCAAACAACGTAGCTCACGCAACTACTAAAAAAACGAAAATAGAATAAACAATATTTAAATATAATTTACTGGAAAAGTTATTATTATTATTATGAAAAGGATGTAATTACATTCATAATCATTTAATAACTTTAATAACAATATTACTGCTGCTACTAGGCCCAATCACTGCTAGGCTACTAGTAATTAATTTAATAAGCACACATTTGCTAGCTGGATTAACATTAATTAGTCTGATTAGAACAATTGAGGCTATATTTTACTAGCTGTAATGAGACAGATGTCAACACATGATCCCTTAATGATAATCTCTGAAGCAGAGACATCAGCCCTACATTTATAATCAGTGTATTGGCTTCACCCTACATGCCCTAACGAGACATATTCCCACTACATCAAATCGGCTCTTCATCAGTAAAATGAACCAACTCTGCATCCAACCATTAACTCAAATTGACAGTTGGAGTAGGTGCGCTTATACGGAGATAGAACACAAATAAATACACCGTTTGTATAGACTACAGAAACACACGTTTCATTCCTTTAAGGGGTTCAACTGATAGGTTGACGTGACTATTTCATTTTTCCAGGAGATATTGCTGAGCGAGCGGTTTACACAGAAGCCAGACGAAGTCCATAATGTTGAGCGCTTGGCTCATTAAGAGGAAGATCTTCAAACAGCATATTTCAACAGCAACAACTTGATTTTGACCCACACACACACACACACACACACACAATTACAAATGAATCTGCCTTACAGCGGCATGTTCTCTTAAAAAAACAACCGTTACGCTTTCCCAGACATTACCTCAACACATTCGGAATAAATGTCACCAGGTCAAAGGTTAAATCGAGGCGTTTCCTAAGTGTCTAAAGGAGCAGCGCTGCTAGTCCTGCAGGTGCGATGCGCTGCCGGGTGGAGCGATGCAGATAAAATGTGATGCAGGCCTGTGTGTGAGAGGAGGTACGTAGGAGGGCAGCGCGCCCCTGTGGAAAGCCAACAGGGGCCGCTTGAGGAGCGGTGTGGGCTGACAGCTCCCCGACTTGGGGCACAATGCATTCTTTATGCGCGCCCGGGTTCCGCCCTGTGACTCAATGAGGTGTGTGTGCGTGTGTGCGTGTGCGTATGTGTGCGTGTGTGTGCGTGCGTGTGTGTGCGCGTGTGTGCATGCGTGCGTGTGTGTGTGTGTGTGTGTGTATGTGTGCGTGTGTGTGCATGCGTGCGTGTGTGCATGCGTGTGTGTGTGTGTGCATGCGTGTGTGTGTGCGTATGTGTGCGTGCGTGTGTGTGTGTGTGCGTGCGTATGTGCGCGTGTTGTGCGTGCGTGCCAGGGCGAGTCAGTTGAGCCCCCCCTCGGGACCCAAGAGGGGAGTTCTTTTAACAGCGCACAATAGCACACCTTCCCCCCGGAGAGAGAGCGAGGTTTCGTTGGCCGCTCCGGAAACGGAGTGAAAATGTCCCCGTCCCCCCCCCCCCCCCCCCACCCCCCCGGGAATTGGCTGATGGCACCGTCTGCAACGCGGCCCCACAGCGCGGCCTGCATGCCCGCTCTTAGAGGTAAACACTGTACGTGCTCTCACACTGTAACGTAGGCTGTGTCTATTGGTGTTGACGCTAGTCCTTCCTCTATTTATAGCTGCATTTCGTTCCAATGCACACGTCCTGAAGGACAAAATGATCCAATAAGAGATTTTCTCCTGTAATAAAATGGTCCAGATAACTATGAGCAAGTCTATCTGCTGGACTCAAAATGGATGGCATTAATGTGTGTGTGTGTGTGTGTGTGTGTCTGTGTGTAAGTGTTTGTGTGATCGTGTGTGTGTCTGTCTGTAAGTGTGTGTGTGTGTGCGTGTGTGTGTGCATGCACATGCTTGGCAGATAATCAAGACTTACCCCTTATTCCCTCGCCCAGTCTGAGGATAAGGAACTGAAGATTAAGAAGAAGAAGAAGAAGAAGAAGAAGAAGAGGAAAAAGAAGGAGACGAAGACCACCCATGGCTCCCTACTGCCCCTATAGGAGAGGGCGGTTCTGCTCCCTCTATCCCCCTATGCCTGCCCACGCACTTGAGCTAATCTTTATATAACTCCTCTAGTCGTGGGAAAGATGGAGCTGGGTCCTGCTCAGCCTGCAGGGTCACAGTCTCTCTGCTGTCAACGTTATCCTCTGCCTGCAAACTGGAAAATCAACTGGACAGATTGTCCAGGAGTCTGATTGTGCTGGTGTTGGAGTGTGTGTGTGTGTGTGTGTGTGTGTGTGTGTGTGTGTGTGTGTGCTTGTTCGTGCGCGTGTGTGTCTGTGTGGGTGCTTGTGTGTGGGTGTATTTGTGTGTGTGTGTGTGTGTGTGCTTGTGTGCATGTATGTGCTTGTGTGTGTATGTGTATGTGCGTGTGTGTGCTTGTGTATGTGCGTGTATGTATGTGTGCTTGTGTGTGTGCGTGTGTGTGTACGTGTATGTGTATGTGCGTGTGTGTGTGTGCTTCTGTGTGTGGGTGTATGTGTGTGTGCATGTATGTGCTTGTGTGTGTATGTGTATGTGCGTGTGTGTGTGCTTGTGTGTGCGTGCGTGCGTGTGTGTGTGTGTGTGAGGGGGAGACTAGGGAGGGGAGAGTCATGTGTTTAACCCGAAGCCGTCCAAGGCTTGAAACGTTCAAGGCGATAACTCCATACTTTCTTTGTTTTCCTTATTTATCCAGAGAGAGGGGAGATTGATGACGCCTACCAGATGAAAGGCATTCCTCCGGCCAATCAGTTTGAAGTCAACATTACACATGGCCGCTGACCCCCCAGGGCAGGCCGCCCCTCAAGTCTCCGGACGTGTTTACATGCAGCAACACCCAGAGGACATCGCTCTCCCAGTCCCAGTGTGCTTGCGGTCTCACATGCGGGGGCCGCCTGTGACGTACAGGAGGCCCCCCCCCCCCCCCCCCGCTGTGTGTGCGGTTACATGCACACAATAAGGACGTCGCATTACACGCGTTTCATTACAGCTAAATAAAGAAATGAAACA
The DNA here is from genome assembly GCA_026745465.1 of Lota lota. NCBI lineage: Eukaryota > Metazoa > Chordata > Actinopteri > Gadiformes > Lotidae > Lota > Lota lota. The sequence continues at coordinate 286,490 of JACYXH010000054.1, forward strand.
TTTAGACGTCCCAGATTTGATTTGGTCGGTGTTGACTTGAACCAACTCACCACGACCGTACGCGGGAAAGATGCCTTTATTTGTCCAGTAAGCCAACATTCGCACCAACCTGTGCACATTCCACTGTGCACAAAAGGACGGCCAACCGGGAAACGAGTGTGAATCCCTGTTAAAGTTACTCATTGAGAATGGGCAGTTCTTCTTCAGTGGGCCCGGCGTTGAATGGAAGCCGTTCAGAGCCCCAGGCCACGCCCCCGTCGCCGTGACACCCCCGTGAACTTGAGCCATAGACTTGAGACTGTGGAGCTGGTAGGCAGAGGTTAGAGGGGAGACGGGGGGATGGGGGACGGGGGGTTGACGTTGCCATAGTAACCCCAGCATCGAGGCAGGTTAGAGCATTGGTCAAGATGGGGGTGGTGGTGGTGGTGGGGGGGGGGGGGGGGGGGGGGGGGGGGGGGTGGTGTGTGTGTGTGTGTGTGGGGGGGGGGGCTCGGAGACAGGCTGAGTGACAGGGTGGACCAATAAAGCATGGTGCGGAATGTGAGGGTATGCCAGGACCATTGTTCCACAAACATCCCGGGAACGTGTGCACCGTCCTTTTCATGCTTTCATGCCATTCAATTCTGCTGTTCAGCGAACAAACTTTTTCCTTTTTCCTGGAGGGGCCTTAAACTCAGCCATTCCTCTCTGTGAGACGGCCCTTAGCTTCAACACTTAGTTAGCCTAACAAAGCATTTTTCAAATTCAGAAATGAATATGTAACGATCGAGAGACAGAGGGAGAGAGAGAGAGAGAGAGAGAGGGGGGGGGGGATGAGAGGGACAGAGAGAAGAGAGAGATAAAAAGACAGAGAAAGAGAGAGAGAGAGAGAGAGAGGGGGGGATGAGAGGGAGAGAGAGAGAGAGAGAGAGAGGGGGGATGAGAGGGAGAGAGAGAAGAGAGAGAGGGAGGGGTGAGACAGAAAGAAAGAGACAGACACCCTTTTCAAAACCATCGATATTTTCCCTCCTTCTCTCCATTCTCCAGATTCCAAAGGAGTAGAAAAGAAGGAGTATTTCGCTGGTGGTACAGGAAGGTGTTCCCATAGAAATGTCAATTAGCAGAGATTCTATCCTCTTCTGACTCACTTTGTTCTTCTGTATTTTGTCTGCACGCCAGAAATAAAAAAAGGTTATGTTTGAAGTAAAGTATTGTTGCCTGGCAACGGCGTTGAAAGCCACCAGTGTCTGGGGTCTTGAGTTTTTCCTCACACTCGGTAATTGTAGCCGACTGCACACCATCTTTTTATTTCTTTTTCTGCCGAGCTCAAGGCATGATGAGAAACATTATGCGTATGGTTACATGCATTATAGAAAAGACGGCTTCCCATTCTGCTTCATCCTATGCTGCGTGAGCATAGCCTGCCCTGCTGGAGCCGGGCAGTTATAACGTGCTGGGTGGTGCTGCTGCTGCTGCTGCTGTTGCAGGGAGCAGTGGTGGAAAATCTCCCGCTGTGTCTCCAGATGCTCCTGGTTTTGCTCTCCAAGTGGAAGCCGTGATGTCTGGGGAGCGAGGACTTGGGGTGGGGTAGAGGAGAGTCGATGCGCTGACCTTTCTACCCACAGAACGCGAGACGGCTGGTCGCGGAGGTCTATGGTAGGCGACGCTGGGTTCAACTGGTGTTCTAGCGCCCCCTGGTGATCTCTCGCTCACCGTGCTTTCACAGTTCCACACCCACAGTGATTCATTCATTCTTTTACTATTTCTTCATTTACTCAGGCGATATCTGAGCTATGTTGGCCCAGCCCAGTGCGTCCTTGTTTTAAATACTTTAAGTTACACAAATTCACATTTTTATCAGGTCTCTCTCCTAAAGGAGGGGCTTAACCTCAATGACACTTAAGTATAAATAAAGGTTCAAAGAAACAAATGTATTATTTTAAATATATCTTATTCCATCCTTCAATCCACAGAGGAGCATTACATTATTACTGTTTTGCAGTAATTATGTATTTCTCTACTGTAAGGCTGCTTTAAGAGCCTTATCTTTGAACCCAGTGACAGTCAAAGTTTTCTTTAACCATAAACTTACATAATAATAAACCATCTGGAATTTGCGGTTTTTAGTCAGTTGTGATGCAGTTGGTTTGCAGTTACAGCAGACATTGTGTGTGTGTTTGTGTGTGTGTACATGTGTGTATGTTTAATTCAAACCACCCACACACAATTTTGTTGTTTCAATGTTTATTCCCAAATAAATTTGTTAAAAAAAAAAGAGGGTTATGAGGAGAGGATGAACGTATCCACTAGGAGACGAGGAGAGGACGAACATATTGAGAGAGGAGAGAGAGATGGGGCTGAATCAGGCGAAGTTCTTCTTGAGGAAGTTCATGAGTCCGTTGGTGGAGGCGTCGTGGGAGGTGACCTCACCCGCGACCCCCAGCTCCGGCTCGATCTTCTTGGCCAGCTGCTTGCCAAGCTCCACTCTGATTGGTGGAGAGGAGGGTGAGAGAGAGACAGAGAGCAACAGAGCGGGAGAGAGAGATGGAGAGACAGAGAGAGGGAGAGGGAGAGAGATAGAGACAGAGAGAGGGAGAGGGAGAGAGATAGAGACAGAGATGGAGAGAGAGAGATAGAGAGAGAGACAGATGGAGAGAGACAGAGAGAGAGACAGAGAGACAGACAGAGACAAACGGAGAGCGAGAGAGAGGAAGACAGAGAGAGACAGACAGAGAGAGAGAGACAGAGAGAGAGAGACAGAGAGAGGGAGACAGAGAGAGAGAGACAGATGGAGAGAGACAGAGAGAGACAGTGAGAGACAGACAGAGAGACAGAGAGCGAGAGGGAGACAGAGAGAGAGATGGAGAGAGAGAGAGAGAGACCACAGGAATTAGGCGGGTCAGTGGAGTTCATGTAATAGAACAAGTTAAAGTCAAGAGGAATGTTCAGAATGTAATGTTATATTTTGGTAGGTGTTCCATAGGAAAATACATGCATTCAGCCAATTTCAGTGTATTGTAATGTGAGCAGGAGTATATTTTTAGTTGCTTACATATTGTTATAAAAAGCTGCACACCAGCATACTGTTAAATGGAGGCTTTGGTGGCGAGTTAAAAAAAAGATATACTGCACAACGAAAATCCATGCTTTTGTTTGCCTTTGTTCAATGCAGGAAACATGCTGCATACATAAATAAAAATGCTAGTTCACAATATGATGCTCCTGAGGAATATGATGAGTTTCTGTTTACACAATGAGCTTAGCATAATATTCATTCACTCACCCCCACTGGTCAAAACTGTTGATCTCCCACATGACACCCTGGACAAAGATCTTGTGTTCATACATAGCTGTGAAAACAACACAGAACAATGTTGGTCACATAACATCTAGACGGAAGAGCAGTTCAATTCAATTCACATTATCGAAAGTAGCATAGCTCAGTTCAATTGTATTGCTTTTACTCCATCTGGAAAGCCCTCAAATTTTACAGTATAAATCAAGTGCATTAATATTATAATATAGTTTTGTACTCAACGATCCCGCTAAGTGATTTTTCTGTAATTAAGTAGTGTATGTTTAATTAGGTGTCAGGGGTTACGTTGTATTCGTTAATCACTGACTGTATTTCACTCTAAATGTAGCCTTCTCAGCTTGTACCATCATCATCTGGGGCTGAGCCAACGTAACATTGCTCTCACCAATAAGTGCCCCCAGTGTGTAAGGAGAAAGCTTCTTGAAGATGATTGAGGTGGTCGGTTTGTTTCCTAGGAACACCTACATTGGACAGAGAGAAACACCGCACAATGTAGTTAACACAGCGCAAGTGAGTTGTAGCCTGTGTAGTAACTGGATGCAGCTTGGATACCTGCAACGGCCGCTAGGGGACAGCGATTCATCGTTATGGGTGATTTGGTGAACGATGTAAACGTCTGCGTGAGCTAATTATGGAACTACGCATTTGGGATTGTGAAGAATATCCCAAATATTATTTACTCACTATCACAATTATTCCGTTTTTACAAGAAGTTCACAACAGCAAGACATTAACTGCACAATAAATAAATAAATAAATATATATATATATATATATATATAATTTTTTGTAACTGCACGGATTTGGTCTTTCCAGATGATCATGTTCAATGCTTAAGGGCGTGTTTAGTGAGGATTCCTCCCTCTTTACGGTGAGTGTGAGTCCACTGAACTGACTTTGTGAGGCAGGATTTTGTCCAGGGCCTCTCCACTCAGTCCGCTGGCCTCCAGCTCCTTCTTGGCCTCCTCCGTGGTCTTCCCTCTCATCAGCGCTTCCGTCTGCGCCAGGAAGTTTGCTAGCAGGATCTGTAGCAACATGCGGCCATAGACTTATACCTCTGACACTATCATTATAGCACATGCTATGTTGCACTTTATACTCGGGGTGGTGTAGATTTCCTCTGATGTAATATACGGTAATAGCTATAGTTATTATGGTACCTTGTGGTGCAGGCAATCCCTGATAGGGTGCTGGGACTGGGAGGGGATCAGGAAATCAGACGGGACCATGCGAGTTCCTGAAAGAAAGAAAGACAGAAAGAAGTGTAGACAGCTGGCGAATTACAAGGTACGCAGCGTGCCAGTTGAAACTTGCTAGCATGAAATGATGCAACAAATACACCAGCAATGTTTACTTGTCTGTCCGCCAGTAACGCAGCAATACCAATAAGAGACTGAAAAAGTAGTAGAGATTCAATCAGATACTTGATGTTTTCACACATGGAATCACATTAGATGCCTCTAATATACCAAAAAAAGATCAATACTTATAATATGCTCTGACCCTGGACAACTTGGTATAAATCTTCGATCAGTGCGAAGTATCGACCGATACTTCATAGTTTAGTTCTCAGAACTGGCACAGCGGCAGGAGTCCCTACAGGGTTGGTCCCTCTTGTCTGTCTGTCCCTCTGTCGGTCTGTCTGTCCACCCGTCTCCACGCCACCCACGGTACCTTGGTGGATGAGCTGGTAGAAGGCGTGCTGTCCATTGGTGCCGGGCTCTCCCCAGACGATGGGTCCAGTGTGGTAGGTGACCCGGGCCCCCTTGTTGGTGATGTACTTCCCATTGGACTCCATGTCCCCCTGCACACACACAACACAATGCTCAGTGACCCAGATCATGTGTCCCCTGACCTCACTGAGTGAGTAGGCTCTAAAGGGAAGCTCAGAGATCAGGTTGTTGAACACTTTGATGAAGGGAAAGGGAATTCTGCGGTGCGAACAGTAAGAGCACACGGCAAACGAATTCCAGGTAAGAGGACACACATTGGGGGTTAATGTAGATGGCATAATGTAATGGTAATACAAATCACATGATGGACACACACATCTGGAGAACCGAGTGAACACCGTATCCCAACATGCATCACTTCCTGCACACACCACACCACAGCCAATCAGCACGAGTCATCAGAGATCCAAACCCCATTGAACCCACTGAACCTGACCATAGCGGTCTGGATACCTGCGTTACGCAACAACAAAAAACAGCGAAACAAACGTACATTATTCATGTGTTTCTTATTTTCAGCCGGTGCTGATGTGCGATGACAAGCTCTGTGCTGTGAATAAGCAGGCCGTGGCTTCCCTCACCAAACAGAGAAAACAGCTTGGTTCTATAACGAGTCGACACGTCTTCTGACAGGTTTACACGCGGCTCTCCCAGCGCTCAAACACAAGCTGCTCTGCTAACTGCTACAGGTGTCTATACCGTTCCTCTTCTACGGGTCAACTGGTGGACAGCAGGTCATGAAGGTGTACTGGACTGTGGTAGGACACTGTGTGTGTGTGTGTGTGTGGGGGGGGGGGGGCAGACCTGCTGGAAGTAGGCGGTGAAGCGATGCATGTACTGGTCGTAGGGCAGGATGGCGTGGGTCTCGGCGTGGAAGAAGTTGATGTACCAGATTCCCAGCAGCGCCAGCAGAACCGGAGCGTTCTGGTCCAGGGGAGCGGTGCGGAAGTGGTTGTCCTGGAGCGGGAGAGGCGAGAGAGCAACTCTGTGTCGTGACAGAGGGAAGCGCTGGGATCTCGGGGAAGCTCGTCAGAGATCGGTAAGGGTTGAATAGTGATCACGTCTTACACTTAGTGCTTCTACTTAGTACTTCTTACTTACTTCTACTTCTACTTCTACTTCTACGTAGTCATACTCACCATCCAGTGGGCTCCGGAGAGAAGCTTTTCAAAGTTGTCGAAGCCTGTTGAAAGAAGGGGAATTGTGTGAAGCTTGTATTGCTCGGTTCATTTATTGACCAAATTATGGATTGGTTCATTGGTTCATTGATTTTGTTGATCAATTGAGATGATTTCATGACTTCAGCGAGCTTCACTGGTTAAGTACATACCAATGTGCAGAGCGATAGACATCCCAATTGCAGACCACAGAGAGAATCTTCCTCCTACCCACTAGAAGAAGAAATTCCCCGGTAAAGAAACTTCAACCAATAACTCTTACAAAAGTCTTTGCATTTCATTAAGTATGTTTTGCCATTTATTCTATGCTTTGGCATAGACATGCTGACGACTCAACACAACACATAGGGACACAAATAACCTGCTGCCTGTAACATTTACTGCACATTCAAGAGTTAAGCACAACATGTGCCCTTGCAGCACATTTCCTTTGCAACGGCATAAAGGGCACAGGGGAGACGCACTCTCCGGGAAATACAGACCTGACCTTTCCGTGCCACTGCCCTCTTACAGTGACCTCTGCGGCAGAGAAGGTCGTTACCAATAATAACAGACACGTCGCAGCTGCGCCCCGCGCGGACGGGCTTCAGGTTACCCAGCAGCTGCGGGTCAGCGTGTGCAGCCCGCTACCTCGTGGCTCAACCGTCTCGGCTATTAATAGGTGACTGGACTGGGGCCGGAGGGGCCGGAGGGGCCGGAGGGGGCGGAGGGGCCGGACTGGGGCCGGAGGGGGCGGAGGGGCCGGAGGGGCCGGAGGGGGAGGCTGCCAAACGCCAGCCTGGTACTCACATCCCAGAACTCAAACATGTTCTCTGTGTCGATGCCGAAGTCCTTCACTTTGGGCTAGTGGGGAGGGAGAGAAAAAAGGTGGAAGAGAGAGATGTAGAAAGATAGAGCGGGGAGTGATATCATGTGAAAGAGAGAGATAGAAAGATAGAGCGGGGAGTGATATCATGTGAAAGAGAGAGATAGAAAGATAGAGCGGGGAGTGATATCATGTGAAAGAGAGAGATAGAAAGATAGAGCGGGGAGTGATATCATGTGAAAGAGAGAGATAGAAAGATAGAGCGGGGAGTGATATCATGTGAAAGAGAGAGATAGAAAGATGGAGCGGGGAGTGATATCATGTGAAAGAGAGAGATAGAAAGATAGAGAGGGGAGTGATATAATGTGAAAGAGAGAGATAGAAAGATAGAGAGGGAATGTGAAAGAGAGAGATAGAAAGATATAGCGGGGGGAGAGAGAAGGTGGAAGAGAAGAAGATGTAGAAAGATAGAGAGGGGAGTGATATCATGTGAAAGAGAGAGATAGAAAGATAGAGCGGGGAGTGATATCATGTGAAAGAGAGAGATAGAAAGATAGAGAGGGGAGTGATATAATGTGAAAGAGAGATAGAAAGATAGAGAGGGAATGTGAAAGAGAGAGATAGAAAGATATAGCGGGGTGAGAGAGAAGGTGGAAGAGAGGAAGATATAGAAAGATAGAGCGGGGAGTGATATCATGTGAAAGAGAGAGATAGAAAGATAGAGAGGGGAGTGATATAATGTGAAAGAGAGAGATAGAAAGATAGAGAGGGGGGAGAGAGAAGGTGGAAGAGAGGGAGATAGAGAAAGAGAGAGGGGGGAGAGAGAAGGTGGAAGAGAGGAAGATAGAGAAAGATAGAGAGGGGTGAGAGAGAAGGTGGAAGAGAGGGAGATAGAGTAAGATAGAGGGGGAGAGATATAATGTGAAAGAGAGAGAAAGATAGAGTGGGAGGAGATATATAATGTGAAAGAGAGAGAGAGAACAGGTGAGTAAGGAAGAGAAGAAGGAGCAAGAGATTGCAGAATAATTACATAATTGTTCAACTTTGGACAAATCATCACTTAGTAATGGTACAGTGTGACCTAATAGCACTTACGCCGTTGGTGGAAAGTGCAACAAAGTGCTTTGCAACCGCAGATTTCTGAGAGAGAGAGACAGAGAGAGAGAGAGACAGAGAGAGAGAGAGAGAGACAGACAAAGAGAGAGAGAGAGAGAGAGAGAGAGAGAGCACTTTACTACATGGCTTTAGTGTAGTACAGCAGAGTAGTAGAATAGTTGGAGAATATTCTTCCTATATCCTTGGGCTATACTTACATCTTTTGCATGCTCAAGGAACCATTCCTTGGCAGACTCAGCGTTGGTGATGGTCTCTTGGGTTGTGAAAGTCTGCACAACAGCGCGAGCATGATGACACAGGGAAACACAACGACAAGAACACTTAAGACGCCAAGAACCTTTAGTACACTAGAAAACAACTGGCCAGTCGGCCCAACCTTTTTTTCAGCGGAGGACAACATTGCACAAACAACAAGTTGGGGTTCAGCGTGAGAACAGAATACACTAGCCTGTGCTACCACTTATCATTATGTCATGCTTTCACCCCGTTATTATGGGCTGCTGCGGCAGGTCCAATCAGCGCTTTCTGCCGGGCCTGAAAAGCCTGGAACATCTGAGCGATGGCACAGACACCGACGTCAGCATTAGCAACACTCAACCTTTGCTGGCGTGCCTCTAAAAGGCCCAACACAGCGTCTAAATCCATTAGCGCAAACCCTCGGGGTCTGTTGTTATTCCCGACCAAACGGCTAATCGGACTGTCCTGTGCCTGGCTTGTTTTGGTTGCGCTCTAGGCAGGAAAGTGAATCCCGTTGACGAAACGACACACAGAATAGCACCGCTTCAACGTATAGAACGGCGGCGCAGGCGAACGACGGCGCAGGCGAACGACGCACCTTGGACGCGACGATGAACAGGGTGGTCTCTGCGTTGAGCTGGGCCAGGGTCTTGGCGATGTGAGTTCCGTCGATGTTGGACACGAACCAGACGCGGGGTCCGCCTTTGGAGTAGGGCTTGAGGGCCTCCGTCACCATTAGGGGCCCCTTTAGGTCCAGGCATGGGGCGAATATAAAGGTGGTGGATCAGTAGTGATAAGGGTTTGTGTAAGCGCACACTAGCAAACATAATCGAAGCACTGCATTTCGTCACGGCACGTAAACAGATCTTTGATGCCAGATTTCGAAAATGCAAAGGTACTGGAGGAGACATCGGGAGGCAAGGCAAACTAGGATTCGAACCTAGAGACCGCAATGTAGATACTTATGCATACAAACACAGACAAAGTACCAACATGGGTAAAGGGATAGAAACGGGGGAACAGCACGAGTAATCAGCCCAGGTGACAGGAATCAGTTGAACAAGGAGACACCGGGAACACTAGAGAAGTACATTTGGTTGGACAGGATTGGGACCACCCACTGTCAACCATGGACAACATCGTCCTTCAAATTCTAGAAACGTTGGCTTCATCCACAACTGAAGCAAAAACAAGCTGCACTCACCAGATCCGACCCTCCGATGCCAACGTTGACCACGTCTGTGATGGCCTTCCCAGAGTAGCCCTTCCACTCCCCACTGCGCACTCTCTGCTCCCCAGGAGAACAGATGCAAAGCACACAATGATCATCGACACACCCGGCTCACGTCCAGATGCACGTGGACGCGCACACCTTTGACGGCACTTTACAGGGAGACCGAATGGCCACGAAAGCAAAACCACGGATGTAAATATCGGTTAAATTTTGATTTCGTGATGCCGAGTGCGCCGCGGAGGAGAGGAGGGGAAGACGTCCACTCACGTGGCAGAAGGCCTTCATCTTCTCCAGGACCGCGTTGACGTCCGGCATCACGTCCTTTCCCTCCACCACGATGGGGGTGTTGGAGCGGTTCCTCAGAGCCACGTGGAGCACCGCTCGGCCCTGGCGTCCCGATCACCACCCAGGGAAGACGATACAGAGACACACAGACAGTATGAAACACCACCCAGGGAAGACGATACAGAGACACACAGACAGTATGAAACACCACCCAGGGAAGACGATACAGAGACACACAGACAGTATGAAACACCACCCAGAGAAGACGATACAGAGACACACAGACAGTATGAAACACCACCCAGAGAAGACAATACAGAGACACACAGACAAGATGAAACACAAGACGATACAGAGACACACAGACAGTATGAAACACCACCCAGAGAAGACGATACAGAGACACACAGACAGTATGAAACACCACCCAGAGAAGACAATACAGAGACACACAGACAAGATGAAACACAAGACGATACAGAGACACACAGACAGTATGAAACACCACCCAGAGAAGACAATACAGAGACACACAGACAAGATGAAACACCACCCAGAGAAGACAATACAGAGACACACAGACAGTATGAAACACAAGACGATACAGAGACACACAGACAGTATGAAACACCACCCAGAGAAGACGATACAGAGACACACAGACAAGATGAAACACAAGACGATACAGAGACACACAGACAGTATGAAACACCACCCAGAGAAGACAATACAGAGACACACAGACAAGATGAAACACCACCCAGAGAAGACAATACAGAGACACACAGACAAGATGAAACACAAGACGATACAGAGACACACAGACAGTATGAAACACCACCCAGAGAAGACAATACAGAGACACACAGACAAGATGAAACACCACCCAGAGAAGACAATACAGAGACACACAGACAAGATGAAACACCACCCAGAGAAGACAATACAGAGACACACAGACAAGATGAAACACCACCCAGAGAAGATAATACAGAGACACACAGACAAGATGAAACACAAGACAATACAGAGACACACAGACAGTATGAAACACCACCCAGAGAAGACGATACAGAGACACACAGACAAGATGAAACATAAGACGATACAGAGACACACAGACAAGATGAAACATAAGACGATACAGAGACACACAGACAGTATGAAACACCACCCAGAGAAGACGATACAGAGACACACAGACAGTATGAAACACCACCCAGAGAAGACGATACAGAGACACACAGACAAGATGAAACATAAGACGATACAGAGACACACAGACAAGATGAAACATAAGACGATACAGAGACACACAGACAGTATGAAACACCACCCAGAGAAGACGATAAAGAGACACACAGACAGTATGAAACAAAGACACACAAAAACACTTAGAGCGAACTCTTACACCAATTATAAAAGATTAGAAGATTGTGCTTCTGTCCAGGTTACGTAAACGTTATTGTGTCAAATATGTCATGGAGTTGGCCTTGCAAATCCTTTTCTTAGCTAACTGAGGACATTATTGTAAACTTGTGAAAGCTGACCCATAGGTAGCCTCATCACATTTAAAACCCAGGAGATATTTCCTCCATTTCAGCCCTCCCAAAGTCCTAGTCGTCATCCGTCCTTCTTGGTTGTGAGAAACACGACTTAAACAAAGTATTGAGGATAAACTCATGAACGCCCAAAGCGCATGTACTATCAATTTCAGTTGAATGATTTAGTTCTTCTGCACCACCCGCCCCCACCTACTCCCACACCATCCTCCGGTAGAGATCACGAAACTACAGTCTTCTACTCTTGTTTCTGTGGCTACCGTCTACCAGCCCACTAGCACTGATCCTCCCTGCACGCGCTCGCTGTCTCACGCCTGGACGGCTACAACGCTCCACTGGCCGTCCTGCCGTCACGCCCTGATGAACCTCTCCATGCCTTTCTAAGCACCGCAGCACCGTGTCTGGTCCGCGGCCAAACCTGTGGTGGAGATGCAGGCAGGTTATGCCTGTCTACATCTCGCTCCTGTTCGCCTCACCCCACTGACGGCCCCCCCCCCCCCCCCCGGGGTACCGTGTCCCGGGCCGGCCTTGAGGCTCTTAAACAAACGGCATCTGATGATACCTGCGCTGTGTGGAACAGGGCTCTCAGGCCACAAACCTCTCATGTCAATCTCTAGGAAGCACTTAGTGGCTCTCGCTGCAAACGTAACATCACCAGCAAGGCCTTTTGGACGAAGGTGTCTGCTCAGTGATAAAGACGTTTAGCAGACACAAATGGCTTCTCGTTGACTTGTGTTTGGTTTTGACCTGTAGCACTTGCTTTGACTTTGACTGACCTTTAACAACTGTCACTTCGATTCTTGTACCCTACACTAGTTCTACTAGTCATAGGTGCTAACTTTAATGGTTTACTGATATAATTGCAATCCTTACTTGCTGATGTGATTTGCAGTACTTAATAAGGCCGTTATATGGTGTTATGGTGACCATGCAGTCTAGGAAGAAGAACCACAGTGTTGTACAGTTTGGTGTGCAATGCTGCACCTCTGTGAAGTTGATCTTGTCTCCAGAGAACATCTTCTCTCTAGCAGCCTCCACACCTCTTGCCTTGGCCTGGAAACAAAACAAGTAGATCTGTTGGTGTACCTGGAGCTAAGAAATTAATGTATATACACACACACACATACACTCGTGCGCACATCGCACACATGCACTAACGCACCTATGCACGCACACACACACTAAGACACAAACACACACACAGTCACACACACACACACACACACACACACACACACACACACACACAGTCACACACACACACACACACACACACACACACACACAGACTTGAAACCATGTGCAGGTGATTGTTCTGAAAAATGAGTATTTCTCATGTCAGCATCTTGTGGAGAAGGGGAATTCCTGATGAGCTGCGTGACTCACCAGCTCCAACAGCATCTGCTTGACTTCATCGGTGATGAGATTCTTGGAGTAATCCAGGAGAATGTCTCCATCCTCAGTCTTCAGCGTTGTGCTGTGATCACCAGATCACAAGGAAGACATAGTAAGACGACGATATCACACCGCGTCAATAATAACCAGAACTGCGATTGCCAACACTATGCCATCAACAACTGTGAGGTAATGTGGAGTCTTATGTTGTAAAATCGAATTCAAACATACTACAACAGCTGTTCTATTTAATCTCCCGCTGAAGTGTTTGAGTGATAGCATAGTTGTCCAAATAGCTGTCACCAGAATACAGTTTTTTAAATAAACAGTAATCATACACTGATACTCTGCATGCTGCATGAGTTGCAGCTCTTGTTTGGCATTGACAATCCTTCTATTATTACCAACATCACAAACACACAACATTGTTTACGGCGAATGGATACCTGAACTTGTTGAATCTCTCCTTGTCAGCCTCAAACATGTGCCTCAGGTTGAGGTTCAAGTTGTGGGCTGTGAACCAGTCCTGCAGCTTCTGGAAGGTGGGATCTTGCGTGAGGCCCATATTGTCAGTGGGGCGGGGGGGGTACTTGCCGTGGTCGGTGGTTTTGCTCTGCTAGCCTGACTGGAGTGGCAGGGAGAGGTTCAGGGTGAAGCCTTTTGAAGGGCAACCGGGCTGGCACCCGGCAGGCCCCGCCCACATGCGATCCCAGCTCCAGAACGCTGCATACCGCTCGTCCACTGCCCCCGTTGACGGTAGAAGGTCAGCCCAGCGCCGGTTTGGTTCAATCGACAAACGTGTTGAAACACTCCAGTTCATCGATAGTTATGTTCAGTTCAAAATGATTAACTGCTGCGGCCGATCAGGCTCTTGATAACCCGGTTGATCAGAAATGAGGACCTTAATGTTGTAGGCTGTACAATACAATATACATTTACATGTAGTGTTTTCATGTCATGAATATACATTTTAGTGGGAGCACGTTTTGAAATGTTATTATATACTTCATTGTGATGTTAAGTGTGTGTTTGAGTCATTGTGTGTACTTGCAAAACAATTACATTCACTGGGGCAGACCATAGACTATGAAATAGTGACAGGACCACAGACTGTAATAAAACGGACAGGACATACAACGTTAAATAATAATATTTTGTCGCCCTCGCGTGGTCTACCTGTATTAAAATTCTACTTTCAACCTATATTCGGCCACCAGGTGGCGACGTAATCCACGAATTATCGGTTAATTATCTGTGTAATCATAACTTTATTTTTCTAAAACATTCCAGAAAATCGTCCACACGTAGTCCACATGCAGCATTATTACAACAGAAAAACAATGGAACGAAGTTTGCGCACGTCTTATAAGGGAACACATGAGCAAAGTGGGTGTCAACGTTCGTTGTCCATATTTCCCAGAAGCTCTGGCGCCCCCCCAGGTCAGACGAAGAACCGTCTCCTCCTATGTACACAGACAGGGGATTCGCTGTCAAGAGGGTGGACTCCTAGCGCTGAGGTGAGCGATGTGCTTATTAATTAACGTGACTTACACTTTTACTGATGTTTTACTGATGAGCGTTGTGTTGCACCGATCCCAAGGGTGTCGGCAGTGATGGGCTTTTTGGAGGGGATTTGAACCGCATCCAGTACACTTGCCTGTTGGTGATCTCTCTCTACGCTAAGAATAGTGTCGCAGAGAGCTAGCTCGTTAGCTTAGCCTTAGCCCCGCTAGCGCTCTAGCCCTACTAGTACAAGTCTACACGTTCAGCTAACCAGGACCAGCTAGCGGTCCTCCTCGGCTGGCTCTGCGTGGCTGGTCGGCTGACCGTCAACCCGGGCAAAGCCGAACGGACAGACGGTGCATGTGGGCCCGCCTTTGTTCCTTCAACGTGTTACGGTTTTTGCGCGTTGTTGCAACCCCTGCACTGGAGAGGTCTGAACGCGGAGACTGTTTAGGGCGTTAAAGGGCCGTGGTAACAGCTTGCGACATAGTGTTCCCAGGACTTGGGCCGAGTCGTCTCGCAGAGTTTCGGTGAAACTGGCTTATTGCGCTTGCAGGGGGGGGGGGGGCTGCTAAATAGTAGTCTAGCTGTTGACTGTGTTGCAGCAGGTATATATCATCAGGTGTATGTCACAAGACGTCGGGTTTGTGACTCTCTCGCCTTGCCCGACGTATGCATTCTAGTAACGGGAGAATCAGCGCTTCGTCGGGGGTTTCGATGGGGATTCTCCCGATTGAAGCCATGTCACGGCGGCTTAGTGAGCTGCAGTGCGAGTCCTTTACAAATATAAAAAATTTACAAAATCCAACCTATAAACGATATGACAATAATCAATGTGAAAAGTGTGTACGTGTCGTCTGTGCGTCCCATTCTCCCAACCAGTGACCTGGTTGATTTTGAGATGCAGAGTGTTTGTGGTTCAGTACTGCATGGTTGCACTAGTGATAGTATTTACTTGTTGTGGATGGGGGCTCTTTACATTGTATTAAGGACAACATGGCACACTTCAGCTGGGGTCCCGGTGGTCTAACGCCAGACCTCCGCCGCTGCCTTGCGTGCGTGTAAAACCTTGGGTTGGGTCGCTCCAGAACTAAACCCTCAAGGTTTTGTCAAGGTGGTGGGGGCGTTGACCGGGATTCGTGAAAGCCGTTTTGCCTTTGATGATGTCCAATGTTATTTTATGAACTGTTGAAATCAGGGCGTGCAAGTTTGCCATCTCCTTCCAACCACCAAACGATGTTCCGATGCTCTTTTGTAGAACAACTTCTTGTTTGATGTGCTGAGTGAAGTTGCAAAGTGCATGACAAGTCCTAACACGACTAAAGTCACAAAGTGACTGTTTGTTTTGAGAGCTGATAAAACATGTTTATATGCAATGAAGGATTATTATTCCGTTTTCATAAAACTAATAGACATGGCCTAAGCTGATGGGTTTCATTATAATTGGTTTGGTATTCGGTATTCTGCTATTTAGCAGCATGTCAGGGTCATTATCACCCCAGACTGGCGCTTGACTTGGAGTTGTTTTCCTAACCGTTACTAAGCCTCATCGCCAGGCGCAACACCTTTCCTCGGTCGAACACTGAATCCGGATGCACGTGTGAGGAAGTCAAACCTAGAGTCACAAGATCTCTGTTTGCAATTCCCTAAGGGTGGAGATGGAGGGGGTGGTGGTGGTGGAGGGGGTGGCGGAGGGGTGAGTATAGCACAAGCCCACGTTGTACCGGCACTGTCTCCGCAGGCCAAAGTGATGTTTTCCTCCAACAAAGCAGCTTTCTAGTTTCTCTTGCGGCGCAGCATCAGAATTTGCAGCGGACTGTCACAATGGAATCTTTGATGGGTGGGGTGACCAAGGGTTGCATTACAAGGAGGCTGTCCTCCGCTTGGTGGAGTTTGAGTTTTACTGATGTCTAGTATATGAACCATGTTGGTTATGAGGAATTATGTGCTTACATATCTGGTGACTCCAGTTCTATTTTTATTCCGTCTTTTCCCTCGGGGGGGGGGGGGGAAATTTGAAGTAATCTGTCCATGGTCTGTTCCCGTTTGAGTAGCTTTAGTACTACAGTCATGTTCCCTGAGATAAACTCTCAGACTGAGCATCATGTGAGGATGATGTCATTGGGAAACGGGTGTAGCTTAATGTTGCCTTCTGGCCTCGGACGTGGCCTCCATTGTCCAAACACCTATGCTCAAATATGTGGGGGGGGGGGGGGGGAATACGTGGAAAAGGAATGGCAAAGAGGGGAGAGGCCTGCTAACAGGGTTTGTTACTGATGTCCTGTAAACACAGGACCGATGGAGATGTCACTCAATGATATGGTGGTGTAGTACTCTAAACTAGCTCAGTTAATACAGATCAGGCAACGAATGTCCAACGGTGGGTCTCGGTCGCCGTTTGACAGAAGATACTGACGCCCGTTGCAAGAACAAGGAAAGGCATGGCCTTGGGACAGGAAGGGGTTCGTCTTGACGTCATGCCAAAGAACATATACGAATGGAGTGCTCACCTTTAACCCGATGCAAAATGTTGTAGAACTTAAGATAGATTACAATGTTTTACATTGCCAGAGCGAGCCGAACAGAGAAATAACCTATGAGTGGACTCTTGAACATTAATAACATATGTTGGGTAACACCACCCTGTTGGCAAACATTTCTCCTGCCTTTGTCTTGGAGAGGTAAATGCATGCTTTTGCCTTCCCATTGTGCAAGGGTTTTCCATCAGATGGACAAACGTAATACAACACTGTTTTTGCTATTCCCGCCCAGAAATCGGCTTCATTCTGTGTTTTTGGTTTAAGTTGCACAGCTGTTCCATCTGCTTCTTAATGAAAGCAATAATCTAGCGCAAATAAAACCAGAAACAAGCCCATTTGTCGACTAGGTGACGGAGTCAGTCTCTGGGTGAACAAGACTTGTGGTGTCTCCCGTCATGAGACACCTCTTATCTCCTGGGAAGCCAGCCCAGGTCTGGTGAACAGCCTCACAGCCATAGACTCCCGGTGAGATGCATTGGCTTTTGTGCACAGTGGAGATGACCGCAGCGTTGAAGAATGCAGGCTACCTTACTTCCCTCCAGTAATGTGACACCTAGTGCATTTTTGTTCCTTTTTTAAAACTCATCCTATTATTGGAAGTTCTTAATGCAGTTGGTTGCAGTGCCGGTAGGGATTGCGCAGGGCGTCTTGCTCAAGGACACCTAAGCAGCCGGGAAGGCTTGCTGACAACTGTGGACTCAAACACAACAGGTACCGTATTTGAAGCGCAGTCAAGGTACCACATGGCGCCTTGCTTTTCAAGTTGGACTGTTGACACATTCACGGCATATTTCCTTTCAATGCATGGAGGTTGCAATGTTCTGTTTTGAGTTTCCTGTGGAGATGGTTATCAAAGAGTCATTTGAATGCGGAGCATATCCAGTGCTTATTGAGAAAGGAACCCTCTTAAAAGTGTTCTGCCCTATTGACGTCAAACTGTAATAGATGCTTACTCTAATCTTAATTTATAAACTTCACGGAAATGTGCGTTAAAGTGCAGCTTTCTGAGCGAAGTGTGAAGCCTGCCAAACACACAAACAAAGCCAAAAGACTGCATTTATGGATGTCATACGTTTCTGGCTAAGTCACTAAGTACATTCATTAGTGGCGCAAGTGGCAAATCACATGCATGTAAATTGCTCCTTTTACATACATGTTAATAGACCTGATAGACCGGGTCTTTATTAGTCAATTGTGTGGGTTTTTGGGAAAACCGGGCCAGAATGTTCTTCCTTGCTTCCCAGCAACTTGACATTGACTAGGACTTCTTCCGTCAGGGTAGCAGTGATCTGTGACGCCTGGTCGTGTTTTAAAGACACAGCAGGCGTGCAGCGCTTCCACCGCCGTAAGTCTCAGACCAGTGTTCTTTATGAATGGAGCTGACACCAGAGGCCTTTTCTCATGCTTGTTAAAACCAGTCGCATTCCCCCCCCCAGCAACGCACTGAAACCTGAAGGCTGGTTGATCGATGGCAGACGGATAAATTCCAGGTGGTCACAGCAGGCAAGTCTTCTTCCTGTTTACTGTCTGCCGGCTTGACGAGTCGTGTTTTGTGTTGACTACGTTGACCAGGCTCGGTGTCACCAGCACGCTGTGTGTCGAGCGACGGTGGGGATGTTGAAACGCGGGCTTACGCGGGCGTCACAGACCTGGCCCAGACCTCAAGCCTCTGCTTTGTTCCAGCAGCCCGTCTGCTATTTTTATTAAAGCCATAAGCTACTTACAATGTATGCTATGTCATTACAGGTTAACCTAATATTACCCCGCCTCGGCCACCGATCTCCTGCCTAATGGCTTTTTCTTTCTTTCTTTCTTTCTTTCTTTCTTTCTTTCTTTCTTTCTTTCTTTCTTTCTTTCTTTCTTTCTTTCTTTCTTTCTTTCTTTCTTTCTTTCTTTCTTTCTTTCTTTCTTTCTTTCTTTCTTTCTTTCTTTCTTTCTTTCTTTCTTTCTTTCTTTCTTTCTTTCTTTCTTTCTTTCTTTCTTTCTTTCTTTCTTTCTTTCTTTCTTTCTTTCTTTCTTTCGTTTTTTTGCTGTACATCCATATAAAGATCTACGGATCGGCTTTGTGATATTTACAGAGCTTTTTGTCAGTTAAACAAATATTCGTCGTTCCTTGAACCAGCATCTGACGTGTGTGTGTTTGTGCGCGTGGCTCTGGCGAGGCCAGAGTGTGACACAGTGCCTTGTGTTGTACGAGCGAGCCAAGCCTGACTCACGCTCCTGTCACACAGTTGCTCAGGGCACTTGCCCCCTCATTTCTGCTGGTCTCCGAGGCCTGTCTGCTGACCCTGGTCTCCACCACATCCCGGGGGGTACCCTGGTGGAACCAGCCATCACAGAACGCTCATCTTGTTCTTAATAAAGGGGACAGTGGCATGCGCATCGACTCATGTTACCAGCGTTTCTCTTCAGAATGTCGCCAGGATGTGTTTTCTTTTCCCCTTTTGATTCCTCACAAATTCCTCTGCTTCATTTGACAACCGATGTAGAAGAGGGCTTTTATTTTTTTATCATACTTTTATTTCTTTAGGGGGAATCACACCTTTTAGACTATAGTGTGACTAAAAGTGTCCCGTCTTGGAGCACTGGGCAGCTGTTTTGCTCCGGCAGGCTGAAATAGACTTCACGAGTGGGCTATAGTTGGGCCTGTGGCTGGAGTCTCAGACCAGAGTGTGGCTCTCAGCGGCAGCCCATATGGCGCAGTCAGCATGTGCAACAGCTGTGCCGTCCGCTGTGCGAAATCTACCCAGCCGTGATGGCTCACAGACACGGACACACAGAGACAGAGAGACAGAGGGAGACGTGGAAACACGGGGAGAGAGATGGATAGCTATTGACACAGAGCATAACTTATGAGGAGATGCTAAGGGGAGTTTTGGCTACGAATCCATTGTTTGCCTTTGGTACGGCTGAGTTTTGCTCAAGGCACACTGTCGAGACAGTTTTGTACGTGTTCTTGTCTGTGGGGACGCTGTTCAGTGTAAACGCCCCAAAGTGAAAAGCTATACCATGAGAATCTATACGATAACCACAATCACTGTGAATGCCATTATTCTCAAAACCACGCCAACAGTATTTACTTCTATAGTTCTCTGGAATGGGGTATTTGGTATATCTGGAAAGCCATCGAAAGAGGTTGGTAGACTGGCTGCCTGCAACGTAGTCCATTGAGTTGCTTTTTAAAAGTGAAACTTTTTGTCCTAACTCCACGACTAGTGCAATTTCTCTAACAATGTACACAGGAGAACGTTCCCTATTTACGGCGTTTGATTTTAATTTCAGACGCACGTATCGGTTTCCTGGAGGCCATCCTGATCACGTGACCTCACATCCTGTTTCGCTACACGGATCAGTCTGGACCTCTAGCCGCCAGCCTCGAATTCCTGAAATTACAATGTAATCAGGGCCAATCAGGGACTGTGTTGTAGCTGATGACGTAACCGGGCCAATCAGGGACCGTGTTGTAGCTGATGACGTAACCGGGCCAATCAGGGACTGTGTTGTAGCTGATGACGTAACCGGGCCAATCAGGGACCGTGTTGCAGTTGATGTAATGGAGGGCTAAAACCTATTTTCCACTGATTTAAGCTCACTCGCCCGAAAATACGTCTTTCCCCGTTCTTCCGACTGGATTGCAAAGCTGATTGGCTGACGTTTGTCCGTCAAGGCAAATAGTCCCGCCAACTGAAATCGATGTGGGCGGCTAGAGGCCCAGAATGAGCCGATGATCCGTGTGGCGACACCGAATGTGGGGTCACGTGATCAGCATGGTCTCCAGCCCAAGTGTCGGTGTCATCCCTATGAAAACAATTATGGTCGCCGTGGACAACACCTCAGAACCCCCCCCCCCCCGTCTTCATTTCATTGGCCAGTTGTCAGTCTACTCCCATCCGTGGCGTGCTCTGCGGCGGGGGGCCACAGACCCCCTCACCCTCGGCGGCTGCACAGTGCTGTAACTGGCGACAGAGCGGTCGCCCCAGGAAACCCAAGCCCCCTTTCCTGTTGAGCTCCAGCAGCTGAGAAACCCGGCTAGCGGCTCGAAGCAGAGCTAACATTAGCACCGAGAGTGGCTGGTGGCGCGGGCGCGGGCGCTAAACCTCACTGGCGCAGGGCCAGCGTGGAGCCTCT
>JACYXH010000054.1:310000-320000 GCA_026745465.1 Lota lota
GTTGGTTGTGTGATTATTCTAGTCTGCATCAACAGTGAAACCTACAGACAGGACTATGGAACAAGATGAACGATTACAGGTCACGGTGGTCTTTTGAAAGTTTAGCTTGTTTTGCGTGGCCCTTATCGATGTTCAAAGCACGCACCGCTACCAGAACATGGTTTATAGTTTGTGCAGCAAATGCTCGAGCGGTTTCGAACAATGAGGAAGGATTCTTTTTCTACGCACTGTACTCCGTGTCCTTCCACCAATTAAACGGGTTCACCCGGGGCGACCTTCCGAACGCTCCCATTTCATCCCCCTTCCAGAGATTCCACAGTAAACCTCAAATATGGCCGAGGGCCTGTTTTATGAAAACGTACTTCTTAATGGATCTGGCCTTCTAGTGTTCCCTCTGAAAAAGCACCGGATCGATTCTGGATTCTTCACGTCGCCATCGACACCACGGCTCATAGTAATCTCACGGGGATCATTTTCGGACAGCTACCGAGTCGGTGACGGAGGCTGAAGTCCAGATCTTTTCCTGCATAAATTGTGACATGGGTTCGGGGAGAAATGAATACCAATACGCACTGGAGGACGACCCTTCTGGTCAGCCCGTGGCGGGTGGGTTGTGAATGGCTGTATTGTGACTCACCGAGTGTCTGCTGGCCGCTTGCAGAACCCAGGCTGTGTTCTCATAAAACCTGCCGGTGTCAGGAAATCTCCCCGCGAGGTACACCGTCTGGACTCCTCTGGAAGGGCTGTTTATGAGGCTCTGGTATTGCGCTGTAGAGTATTCAGTGAACATGTCACGGAGATGGAGGGATACCACACTTTTAGCTCTTTCTGTCTATTGTGATTCAAATCAAATCCAGCCAAAGCGTCGTCACATTGAAGTGTTTTAACATTTAACAGTGTGCTGTCATACCAATTCTAGCTTTTCCCTTCCCTCTGACATTTAAAATCTTATAAAGTGTGTCAACAAAAGTAGTTAAACTTGGCGAGACAAAGTCTTGACGTAATGACGATAATTCCATGAAGGTACCTCTGCTAACCAAACCCTCTCTGTCTTTCTCTCTCCTTCTCTCACAGGAAATGACCTAGAGGCCTTACAGATACAGTTGTGCTTTTGTCGCTCTAATCTGTGTCTGCGGAGAGCTCCCTGTTATTCCCGGTGAGCATCAACTACCTCAGCCGGAAGACCCGGCCGGCGGCACGCCAGGAGCCCGGCGGAGCTGATCCTGATTGGCGCGGAGACCCCCGAGGGACATCCTGGAGCTCTGGTGAAGAGACACCCCGACGGGGACACACACACACACACACAGCACCGTGGAAGAAGCCCCGCTGGCCACCGGCTCCTTGGTGAAACGCTGCTTCTTAGAGAGGTTCTGAGACGGACTGGTTCCGTCGGTTCCTCCTGGTCTGTGGCCCCGGCAGCACACGGGAAGGTCTGGGACCCATCACGCACCGCTGGTGGCGTTGCTCCTCTGCTTTAGCTAGCTGGTTATCGTTAAGCGTGACCGGCTGTTGAACAGTGTCCACGTCCCTCCCCTTATCTCAATTCGTACCTATTTTCCATGGCAACTTTTTAATCGATTAGTTGTTTTTTAATTTTTATTTGCAGTGGTGTATCTACACATAAGCACATCTATGTGAATACACTCTGCAGACTTATTTTCTGCTTCCATTGTGACGGACGAAGTCTCGACAACTTCCCTTGCACAGTAAATCCTAGACCTCGTGTGATTCCCTCGCCCCCCCCCCCTTTCTTTTATGCCACACGTCTCTAAACCGAACCCAGGGGCCCAAAGCGGGCGTCCAGGCCCGTCGCGTGCTCCCGGTGCGTCTGATGTACGCTGCAGCAGGGCTGCAGGCAACTGAGCGCCTCGGCCTGCTCCCGTGGCCCCCGTCTCCCTCGTCCCTGTTCGGGCCCCTCCCTGAGATGAGCCTCCGGCAGGGCAACTCCTGAGGTGTCTTCTTACTTGACGTGAGCGGCGCCGTCTCCGGTCCGACCTCCGCTTGCCCCGCCCGAATCGGAATCTCCCCGCCCGCACGTCGAAAGACGAGGTCGTAGGCGCGGTGCGGTGCGCCTCGTACGTACGGTTGCAGCGCGCCGGAAGGTAGAATGGACTACAAGCGGCGCTTTTTGCTCGGCGGGTCCAAGCAGAAAGTCCCGCAGTACCAGATGCCCGAGCTGAGCCGGACCCTCAGCGCCCCCCTGGCCTCCTCCTGCTCCGCCCCCTCACCCATCGGCCCCCCCGGGGGGGGCGCGGCCCCGGGCGGCCTGCCCCAGCCCTCCGGAACCACGACGGCCGTGGCGGACATCCAGCAGGGCATCTCCAAGTACCTGGACGCCCTGAACGTGTTCTGCCGGGCCAGCGCCTTCCTCACGGAGCTCTTCAGCAGCGTGTTCCGGAACTCCCACTACTCCAAAGCAGCTATGCAACTGAAGGACGTGCAGGAACACGTCATGGACGCCGCCAGCCGGCTCACGGCCGCCATCAAGCCCGAGATCGCCAAGATGCTGATGGAGCTGAGCGCCGGGGCGGCCAACTTCAAAGACCAGAACGACTTCAGCTTCCAGGATGTGGAGGTGGGTGTTCTCGGTGGGATTTACGCGCGCGCGCTGGTTTGAACGTGGTGTTGATGTATGTTTGAGGAAGATGAGGCCATAGCGAATCATTTTAGTTTGCTGTTTGGTTTCTTGAAGGTAATGAAACATCCTGCGTGTCATATGGTCCTCAACACCTCAGAGTGTCCTGTAGCGTTGTTCCCTAGGTGCTTCATCCCACGTGGAAGAACAGAGCTGAGCTCACCGTATAATCGACTGGGATGTGACACGCTCATATTGTTCGTCACTAGGCCCACAGGCCTGTATCACACAATAATAATAATGATGTTGGGATGTATTCATTTTCTACTGATATAAGGAAAGATGACCATCCATGATTCTGACTCGCTTTGTTTCCTCTTTTCACACCAGTGTTTTAAGTTAAATGGGCACGAGTTGGTTAATAGAAAGAAACTCTTCTTATGGTTTTTCAAAGCCACGGTATTTTTATTTTCTTTGCTGCTAAATCTTGTCCTTAATATGTGTCCCAAAGTATCCCAAAATAGTCACATATTGCATCAATTGTACTTCTTTGCAACTAGCATGTGAGTGTGGGGTGATCTGTGATCTGGCAACAACATCCTGTCCACAATCGACACATTGTTCAGAGTTAGAGTCAAATGAAATCACAAAAAAGCATAAATCTAAAAAAGCATAAATCTAGCTGTATGTAGCTGCATTTCATCTCTGAAACTTTGGTTTTGTAGTGTTTTCCATGATGTAGAACGTCTATCGGCACGATGCAAACCCCTGATTTGAGGGTTGAAAGGACACATGATTAAGTACTATTGACTGGAAGGAAACATTAAGCTGATGTCAGGATTTGAGAGAGCGATGTGAAAACACCCAGGAAGCCCCTCCCACCTGCCCACAAGCCCCTCCCACTTTCGCCATTTTGCTGATACGTTCAAAATGAAGTATCATTTCTTGCATCACGGCTAAAAATCTCAGATAGCCTGCTGTTTCACCACAAACACGTGGGAGATGGCATTCAAACGTTTGTATAATGAATCTCCCTGTTCTGAAGATGAGAAGGGGATTGTTAGTGCTGCCCACGATTTGGGCAGTTGACCAGGACCTCCATATCCACTGGGGATAAAGCAAATGATTGGTCATCATGTTGGCCAGACGAGCCCAGGCCAGTTTAGCCTGTATCCAGGATACAGGAGGAACCGTGGGGGCCATGTTGGATGGGGCTCTGCCCAAAACAGGAAACACTTTTGTACCACAGTCAGTAACTCTGAGTCTCTGCGGTTTGAAATATGCACAGATGAATATTAGTGGCCAACTCTGTGAGGGTCCAGAAGCCTCGGTTTGGCAGTAGCCTCCTCCACTGCCTTCACATCAGCCAGTCTCCGCTCTTTTATGTCAGCCAGCCTTCACTGCCTTCAATTCAGCCTCTACTGCCTTCATGTTAGCAAGCCTCCACTGCCTTCGATTCAGCCAGCCTTCACTGCCTTCATGTCAGCCGGCCTCTGCTGCCTTCATGTTAGCCAGCCTCTTCTGCCTTCATGTTAGCCTGCCTCTTCTGCCATCATGTTAGCCAGCCTCCGCTGCCATCAATTCAGCCGGCCTCCGCTGTCTTCATGTTAGCCAGCCTCCGCTGCCTTCATGTTAGCCAGCCTCTGCTGTCTTCATGTTAGCCAGCCTCCGCTGCCTTCATGTTAGCCAGCCTCTGCTGCCTTCATGTTAGCCAGCCTCTGCTGCCTTCATGTTAGCCAGCCTCTGCTGCCTTCATGTTAGCCAGCCTCTGCTGCCTTCATGTTAGCCAGCCTCTGCTTCCTTCATGTTAGCCAGCCTCTGCTGCCTTCATGTTAGCCAGCCTCTGCTGCCTTCATGTTAGCCAGCCTCTGCTGCCTTCATGTTAGCCAGCCTCTGCTGCCTTCATGTTAGCCAGCCTCTGCTGTCTTCAATTCAGCCAGCCTCCGGGCATTAAGACTAGGATTGTTGAGGCAGAAAGAGAAAAGGGCTGACACTTTGATTCTCGATGGCCTTATTGAAGTCAGTGTGCGTTATTAACCTAAACCTCAGTATCTGCACCAGAGTTTTGTGTTTGTTCAACAGAGCAAAACAAAGCCGGGCATGCCATTAACGTCCTCACGAAAATGAAACTGTTGGCTTCATGATTCATGGACATTTATATGATTTTCATATTAGAGTACACTAAATCTTTGGGTTCTATGAAGGCAAAAGCAGCAACAATGAGGGAAACACACACAAAACAACACAACGTTGGTATGTTAATAGTGTAATGTTCAAAGAACAGTCCTAATATGGATAGACCAGGCCTGGTGGTGGTGTCACTTTGAGAGCACGTTGTTTTTGTAAAGTAATTATTGTAGGATTTGGGACTCAGGACAGCATACTGAATAGTTTCCTGATGTGGAGTCTAGTGTTGGCCAAGTTTTATCCCAATAGTTTTCTCCTGCGTTTGATCACATCTAGTTTTTATTTTTTTTGGTCTCTTGAAGTTAGCTCAGCCAGTTGGATGTAGGTCATAAGAAATGCCGATGAAGGCTGTCACATGCACCATGTATTAAACACTAAAACGTTCCCTTTTTAAAATAAAAATCCTCAAAGAATGCGTCCTTTTTTATCACGCACAAAGCTATCTATATCCTCCCTTTCTTTATCTCCCTCTCTCCTCCTCGCCTTCTCCGTTAACCAAATACATTTCGGAGTTCGGGGATTTGTGGAATGTGGCGCTTGAGTCATCTCTCTTTCTTTCTTTTTGATGAGGCCAGAATGTCCGGACCAGTCTGGGAAAACAACCAGCCTCTTCTTTCTGCTCCAGCCTGCCTCCCCTCGCGGCCTCACGCGCCCCAAAGGCCAAATATGCGTGGCAATGTCCCGGTCTGTTGAGAGACTGTCCACAGAGCCCTGTTAGAGGCCGAGAGCGAAACACCAGTGGGGGGCTGGAGCGAGACTCGAGACCCCCCCCCCCCCGCCTAAGATCTGGGGGCGATTAAGGCAGCTCTGGGTCAACCAGAAGACAACCATCACCCCCTTCTCCTCCCCCTTCCCTTACGCCTTCTCAGCCCCCCCCCCCCCCCCCCCCCCTGGTTACGTTGGGAACACACACACACACACACACACACACACACACACACACACACACACACACACACACACACACACACACACACACACACACACACACACACACACACACACACACACACACACACACAGATGGGCTAAAGAATGCTCTTGGTGTAATTTGTAGCTGCTGTTGGATGATGGGGGTGGGTGCTCTGGTATCAGATGACCGTTTGGGTATCTGCGTTGTGATTCTTTACTAACCCATAGCAGGTGGAC
The DNA here is from genome assembly GCA_026745465.1 of Lota lota. Taxonomy (NCBI): domain Eukaryota; kingdom Metazoa; phylum Chordata; class Actinopteri; order Gadiformes; family Lotidae; genus Lota; species Lota lota. Next base: position 315,912 of record JACYXH010000054.1, read on the forward strand.
TTACTACGGAGACCGGGAGATAAGTAAGGCCATGGAGAGAGATGGAGGAGACTGAGAAAGAAAGATGGAGTTGAGGCAGGGGGAGAAGTGAGAGGAAGGATTGAGGGAGAAGTGAGAGGAAGGATTGAGGGAGAAGTGAGAGGAAGGATTGGGGGAGGTGTGGAGGAGATTGTGACTGGATTTTCTAGACTTACTATTTTGTATAGCCTATGGACCGCTGAGGGTCTAATGTTGGAGGAAATACATTTACCATTTTCACCTACATAGACCGACAACGTGGTACCTAGTAAAATGTCTTACCAAACAGGTAATATTTACCGAGTAGTAACCGCCTGGTTTATCCATCGTTGTTTTTAATGCAAAAAGAGGGCTGCTATGTGAAGTGCTTCTGTTAAACGAAACATGTTATTAATCGTGTTTAGTGTACAGCTCATTCGGCCCCCGGGGGCCGAAAAGGCCACAACACAAACCAAAGTACAAATCTTTCAAGCAGGGATCAGGTTGAAAGACCACAAACATGGAAAGCGAGGCTTGTTAATGCCTGCCACCTCGGAAAATGTGAGAACGTAAGTTGCATCTGCCAATCATAAAGGCCCGTGACTCACAGTCAACGTTATGGCGTCTGTAAACCGAAAAGCGTACACATGTTGTCACCAGATTTGGACTGCTAGTCCCCACCACTGGCGGTCTTCTAAGAAAACGCTAAGTAAAAGATGTTGATGGATTCACTGTCTCACTGTCGGCCTTTTGAGGTGGGGAATTTGCCTGGCTCCGTTCGACCTCCTTCCCTCCCATTTTCCACCGCCGTGTTGGATGTTGCAGATCCGATAACATGTGTTTCCCATTAGTTGACTTTCTCTTTTAACTCCTGCCCGCTTGTTTTATACTTTGTAGCACTTTGTTCACGAGTCATTTGAGCCGGCCGCACGTAGCAATCCTACAGTAATGTCAAAAACCCTTTTGGGATAGTACCTAAACGTTGTTAATCATCGACATCACGTAACCCTCTTAACCGCTCAACTCACTCTTCAGTTCATTCGTTCTTTTCATGCATTCGTCGCTCTACGGAGACCGGGTCGATAACTGGTTCCCAGATTAGCTGATGTGCGTCATCCTCAGGAATTCACAGCCCGGTGCTTGCTAGGGCTCTGCCCAGTGTGCTGGTTCCCTGCTGGTCTTTATGGAGGCTTCAGACTGAAGTATGCAGAGTTTGAGGCTGTAGGTAAAATCCTGTTTTGTTTATGCTGAGCAGGTAAAGATCCATGCAAACGTATGCAATGGTAGGATTCAGAAGTCGTTCTGTTTTGTATTCCAAGAGGATGACTCGAACCAGGAGAGAATATCATGCTGTTAAACAAGTTGACCATGGTACCCTACAGTGACCGATTCATCACTTAGCAGACTCTTTGCTGGGCCTGTCTGTCTCACTTGATCTGTCTTTCCAATGCTATCTCACCTGCTCTCATATCACCAAATAGCTCTTTTTAGTTTTGCATTTTTATGCGTTATTCACAAAGCGACAGTGAGATAGACAGGAAGGTATGGGAGAGAGAGCGAGGGGAAGACATGCAGCAAAGGACCACGGGCAGGAATCGAACCCGGGTCCCTGCCGTAAGGACTAAGCCTTAATGGTACGCGCTCTACCCAGTGAGCCACCGGGGGGACCCTACCATAAAGCTCTTAAATCAATTAAATCTTTGAATGATATTCCTTTGTTGCTAATATGCAGGTATATTGAATCAGATTCAGCAGTGTTCCACATTGGATGCAGCAGACCTGAGTGACTACCTGTCATGTTCTTTCTACCCGCGGTTTGACTCACAATATTTAGAATCCCAGAAGTAGACTTATTGCTTGGTCTTTGTATTTTTGAATGTACTATACCGAAGCCCTCAACAGCATGTTATTTTAGATGCTGTTTTTGATAAATCGATAACATCTAGAACATCCCTGATGTATCAACGATGATGTAGATGCTGTGAAGATCTATCAAAGATGTTGCGGAGGCTGTAGATTAATCAAGGATGTTGTAGATATATATATCAAGGATGTTGTACATCTTAAGGATGTTGTGTGTATATATATTTATGATGTTGTAGATGCTGTTGTAGATCTATCAAGCGAACTGCACTTGAATGCCAATTCACAAACAACTTCATAAACCATGTGTTTTAAACTGGCCAATTTGGATCCTACCACTATTACATTTTCTTTCAGATTGAAGTACTGGAATTTTGGATACTTTTTTTTGGTTCCCTTACCGTATCTTAAGGCAGTTGTCTGATACGCGTGCACTCCCCGTATTAGCAAGCTTCCTCTTATTCAAAGGGGAAGACCGCAGGTTACCCTAGCTGTCAACTCTTTCTGCTGGAGTGACAAGTTGAGCTGCAGAGTGATGGAGGCCCGGTCTGTTCCGGTGTTCTTTGAAGAAAAGCCCTGGCGTCGTGGTATTTCTGTCTTTACAACTCAGCCCCCGATGAGGAGATATTTTGAGGGTATACCTGAAAAAGAAAACGCAGGGAGTGTCTGGTTGCTCCCGGGACAACAAACCAAGGCCTGAACTGGACTATTCTTACCTCCTCCCAGGAGAGTGCACACCCTCGGCTCGCACGACACACACACACACACACACACACACACACACACACACACACACACACACACACACACACACACACACACACACACACACACACACACACACACACACACACACACACACACACACACACACACACACACACACACACACACACACACTTTAAAAGAAGAGAGGGCAAAGAGTGTCTTACTTACATGGCCAATGAGTTGAAGCTGTATGATTAAATGTAATGAAATCACTAAGCTTTCTACTTAACTGTGGAGAGGGTCCCAAGTCGAATGGTCTTTAACACATACACACTTGCATTTTGCTCTCCGTGTATCTTTGCCTACTAGCTATTTGGACAGCTCATTATCTAGCCTAACATTGGTTAATAGGGTCTTGATTCATGGCACAAGGTAGTCTGTCCTCTAAGATTAGACTTCATTAAATCCCATTCGGGATTTGCGCTGGAAGCTCTATGGCGGAAAAGGAAAATAGATGTTGAATTTGACATAATTTGAAAATGAACATGAAATTGTCTTGGAATAGGTGACCTAGTGGGACGTTCAGCAAGCAGGCGACCTTGCGCTGCATCAGCTCGGACACCGACTCGCTACAGTGTGGTCGCGCCCTCTCACTCGTCCTTCTTTTTAAACGCACCAGATGTCAGTCACACATGCGTGTCGCGGAGTGATTCTGAGTTCCCTCCTGGCCCGATGTCGGCGTTACGTTTCCTCTGGCGGGTCCATCTGCACCCGCGCATGCCTTTTTATTTGCAACGGCAGCGGCTCGCAGAGTCCGACCACAAGGGGTGCTGACGAGCTCCCATGCTGTCCCCAGGTGCTGGGCAGGTGTTTCCGGACGGTGATGCAGGTTCATTTCCAGTTCCTGTCGCAGGCCCTGCAGAAGGTGCAGCCTGTGGCCCAGTGCTGCCTGGCCGAGGCGCTGGCTCAGGCCCAGGAGCGCCGGGCCAACGCCCGCCCCCAGAGCACCGAGCACGGCTCCCTCTCTGAGCTGGAGGACGCCGCCCGCTCATGGAAGGGTGCAGCCGAGGTACACCATCACCTCACTACACCCCCTCCCCCCCCCGCCCTAACCACTACCACCACCTCCCTACACACCCCCGCCCTAACCACTACCACCACCTCCCTACACACCCACCCTAACCATCACCTCACTACACACCCCCACCCTAACCACTACCACCACCTCACTAGACACCCACCCTCACCTCACTACACACCCCCACCCTCACCTCACTACACACCCCCACCCTAACCACTACCACCACCTCACTAGACACCCACCCTCACCTCACTACACACCCCCACCCTAACCACTACCACCACCTCACTAGACACCCACCCTCACCTCACTACACACCCCCACCCTAACCACCACCACCACCTCACTACACCCAGGAACGTGCTGTGTAATGGGCTTCGCTTGGACCACCAGTTTCTTTCCACGCTTTCAAACTGGCACGGCGTTGAGGCCTCAGCATA
>JACYXH010000054.1:330000-370000 GCA_026745465.1 Lota lota
GACTGCAGACCGTTTGGACTGCAGACCGTTTGGACTGCAGACCAGACTTTGCAACAGCAATAACGCAAACACAGCTGTAAAGGCTGACACACACACACACACACACACACACACACACACACACAGACCATAGTGTACCAAAACAACAGTGGAGTTTCAGTGGCGGTAGTGGCTGAGTCTCAGGCTGGGTCTGTGTCTGTAGTTTGACTGAATTCACGCTGATTTGAGTCGGTTGCTATTTGTACGGCGCGGCAGACCGTTTGGACTGCAGACCGTTTGGACTGCAGACCGTTTGGACTGCAGACCGTTTGGACTGCAGACCGTTTGGACTGCAGACCGTTTGGACTGCAGACCGTTTGGACGCGGGCCCTGGCCATTGTGCCGAGCTGACTTAACAGCTTTTCTTTTTCTGCCACGGTAGACAGTCTGGCCCAACGGCCTGAGCTGTGGGGGGAGGGGGGGAGGGGGGGGGGGGGGAGAGCCGCTGACGGTGGTTTGGGGGGGGGGGAGGAGTCGCTGACGGTGGTTTGGTGGTGGTGGTGGTGGTGGTGGTGGGGGAGGGGGGGGGGGGATCATGGAAGAAGTGAAAAACTGCTGAGCGTATCACAATTCCCATCGTTGTGTTTGTGTGTTGTTGTTTTTTCCTACCCTTTCCCCCCCCGGAGCAGTTGGCTCTGACCCGGAGTTCGCTCGCTACGTGGCGGGGGTCAGCCAGGCCATGCAGCAGAAACGCCAGGCGCAGCACATTCGTCGGCCCAGCAACGCCCGCAGCAACTGGCCAATCCCTGACGAGCAGCACCGGACCTGGGCCCACCCGGACTACTACGGCGATGGGTGGGTGGGGGGGAGGGTGGGGGGGGACGGGGGGACGGTAGTCGCCCCCGGCAACCGCGCTCCATAGGTGTTGCTGAATGAATACAAAAACGAGACGCTGACCAGTCGACAACGCGCGCCCTGCCGGTCTCCCGGCAGCCGCCCTTAAACAGCCGTCCCGTTTGACCACGCGGCGTCACGCGCTCTGCGATGACGTGTCCGCCATGGCGCGGCACTTTCACCTTCAAAAGGGTTGCTCACGCAGCGCGAGGCAAAAGGAGGGGGGGCCAAGTTTGCAAGGCCTCCGTTAAACACACAATCCGACACCCCGTTCACCACAAATCCCTATGCGCGGTATTCCTCTAAGCAGACATCAGTCTACATCAATACAGCATCCATTCCAACACAGTAGGTGCATGCATCGCGAAGCCAACCTGTCGATGTAACCAGCTCTTGTTTAGCTTCGGTATGGCGTCTTGAAGACGAATGACCTCTGTCTTTCTGCGTCTGCTCTCCGCACAGGGAGCCAGTGAACAGCAACTGGTCGGCCAACCAGGGCGACTCTGCCAGCTCCAGCGACGAGACGTCCTCGGCCAATGGAGACAGCCTGTTCTCCATGTTCTCCGGACCGGACCTTGTAGCGGCCGTTAAGCAGAGAAGGTACGCAGAGAAGTGCTTTTGCTAGCATGGGACGTTTGACATGAAGCTTAACCTTTTTAATCTTTCAAGAAAAAAAGATAGCATTTAGTTTGAAGGTCATGTGACCAAAACATCAACATGGTGGGGTCAAGTGCCACCCAATGTGTCAATGCCAGAGAAATGCAGTCTTTGTCTTATAAAATGGCCACCGCCGTCTTATTGCTTAAAGATGAGCTACATTTGCTGCTGGTGTTGCTTAAATTCTCATCACTTTGCGTATCTAAACTATGACAGAAAATCCATCTCCAAACTAATGCTAATAATATTTTCGACCTTAAAGATAGATCCTGCTTTTCTATGTTACTGGGGCCCATTGCCTTCCTTGATGACCTTTTCTCCCCTCAGAAAACACAGCTGTGGCGAGCCAGAAATGTGCACACTGCCCTCCCCTCCTCTCCATCACATGGGAGACGACAACCAGGTAACCAGGGACTACTACTCTCACTCTGTGAGAAGAGTAGTAGTCACGGCAACATGTTTTGAATGCCCGTTGTAGTGTTCTTAGACTTCACAGTGATCTTTAAAGTGGAACAGAGACACACACTATTACTCGACTGTACTAAATGGAAATAGATAATGACTATTGTTCTTTTTTTCATTCTTATTTTGGAGATCAAGGTTATGCTGTCACATCCTACAACTACACATTTCATAAATGCAACAAACTATAGGCTATTAGTTATTTTATAAATAGTATAACTATATAAATATATATTATACGCTGTGTTATCTTCATTTTAGGGGTCAAGAAGGTTTTGTGGCTCCAGATACATTTTATTTGGTGGGAGAGGGACCGAAAATGGCTCTTTTGATAGGGAAGGTTGCAGACTCCTGGTATATAAATATTAATAGCAGGAACATTTGAAAAAGTTCCCAAACTAAAATTATATATATATATATATATATATATATATATATATATATATATATATATATATATATATATATATTCCAAGCGACGCATTAAGGTCTGCCATTTTGAAACTATGTTGCAGCCAAAGCTTGTTTTGACGCCAACTTATAAAACAAGATGTAGTCAGAAAGATATTAAATAGGCTTTGCTTCTCGATAACAATTCTGAAAGATGATAAACTGAGAACTGTTTATATGAAATGGACTACTTCGGCGACCTTATTTATTGACAATATTACCGTTGACGGTATCAGGGTCAGTAACTACCGGTTCTTTTTTTCAAACAAGTTTGATAATGTATTCCCCTCAACTTGGTCTTATGATACACCCTGAGGCAACGCCGTTACACCCACTCTTCTTTCTTTGACCATTCCGACCTTCCCTGATTATTCCATGTGTCTGTTCTGTGGTGTCTGTAGTGTTCTGTGGTGTCTGTAGTGTTCTGTGGTGTCTGTAGTGTTCTGTAGTGTCTGTAGTGTTCTGTAGTGTTCTGTAGTGTTCTGTGGTGTCTGTAGTGTTCTGTGGTGTCTGTAGTGTTCTGTGGTGTCTGTAGTGTTCTATGGTGTCTGTAGTGTTCTGTGGTGTCTGTAGTATTCTGTGGTGTCTGTAGTGTTCTATGGTGTCTGTAGTGTCTGTAGTGTTCTGTAGTGTTCTGTGGTGTCTGTAGTGTTCTGTGGTGTCTGTAGTGTTCTATGGTGTCTGTAGTGTTCTATGGTGTCTGTAGTGTTCTGTGGTGTCTGTAGTGTTCTGTAGTGTCCGTAGTGTTCTGTAGTGTTCTGTGGTGTCTGTAGTGTTCTGTGGGGTCTGTAGTGTTCTTTGGTGTCTAGTGTTCTGTGGTGTCTAGTGTTCTGTGGGGTCTGTAGTGTTCTTTGGTGTCTAGTGTTCTGTGGTGTCTGTAGTGGTCTGTAGTGTTCTGTGGTATTTTGTAGTGTTTTGTAGTGTTCTGCAGTGTCTGTAGTGTTCTGCAGTGTTTGTTGTCTGTAAAGACTGTTCACCGTCCCTACAAAGTGACACCACTGGCTGGGTCTAAATCCATGATGGCTGCGCCCTAACTGCGAAAGTTAATTTGTTGTAAAAACCTTTCTTCAATCTTGACCACGTACGCGGTCGGGGCCGTAAAGAGTGGAAGTACATAAGTTCATTGAGCTTCACTTCCTATTTTGTTTGAGCTACGCTTTAGGCCGTGATCGAATGTAGCAAGTGCCGAAAAGAGCGTGATAAACGTGTGGTAGGAGGAAACGAGGAAGATTGGGACGTAGGACAATGCTGACTGAGGTCTCCTAACGGCTCCGCCCCACCAAACGCGTGGCACTCGCCTCCCATTCACTTTGTATTGGACGCGTGCTGGACGCTGGGTGCAAGGGATTCTGGGAAGGCTCGCGGGCGGGCGGCTGATCGCGGCGCGTGCACATAGGGGAGGGACAAGAGTTGAACTTCACTCAACGTTATGCAAATGAGCGCGTCTTGCAGCGCGCGTTCGGCCACGCGATTGGACAATCGACATTCAGTGAGTGCCGGCGGACCGTGCGGACTCGTGGTGGAATTTCATTTCCTGGTTTTAAGCGCTTCCATCGACAAAGTGGGGAACTCCCCCAAGCAGCCACTAGAGGGAGCGCGGGGCGTTGCCACGCTCGAGTCCACGCGTTTGGTGGGGCCGTACGGTTAGACTTCAGAGCTCTGAAACCCGTGGCAAAGTTTCATTGACAAACAGCAGAAGGCCAGAGCAGACACTTTGGTACGTACCGCCTCTTACTGTCCTGTAAGGCTGCTGATATTAAGACCCAGTAACCTCCGTCCACAGGACAGCAAAACCAAGACGTGGCCTCCCAAGGCGCCGTGGCAGCACGCGGTCCACGCCAGCGCCAACACGCTGCCCAATCCCAGCTCTTCCTTGTACCAGATGAACATGCCGGCCGCCTCCCAGTGGAGCGACTCCATGCAGATGCTGCAGTCTCCCGTGTGGTCCACTGCCAGCGACTGCTCCCCCTCCTCCGGCCTCTCCTCCGGCCTCTCCTCCGGCCTCTCCTCTGGCTTCTCCTTCTCCCAGCAGCAGCAGCAGCAGCAGCAGCAGCAGCCCAAGCCCATAAGCAAGGCATTCAAATCCTTCCCTGTCAAACACGAGCACAGGCCTTCCTACCTTCACCAGTACTGACGTCCAGAGGCCAAGGTCCGGGACGCAGGAGACGCCCTCTAGCGTTTGATTAGCTAACGTGCTAACAAACCGATTTTGGGGACTGTAAGAAGTCCAATATATTTAATTGGGTTGTTTTTGAGTTAAGGTGTGCGTTTGTGGGGAAGGGGGGGGGGGGGGGGGGGGGGAGGGGAGTGCTGTGGTGTTACTTTAAGTGTACATATTGGCTCAACAATTTGTATCGATCTATATATTATTTTTTTTCACGTCACACATCCGCTGCGCTCGGTTAGTGTGGCATTGCGATGACGAGTGTCGCAGTTCGGCCTAGTGGGGGTTTCTCTGTCCGCGGACCCCGACCCACCGTGTCCGCAGACATGAGCTGGAGACGTGCATGACCGTCGCCCACTTTGCTTCGTGTGTGTGTGTGTGTGTGTGTGTGTGTGTGTGTGTGTGTGTGTGTGTGTGTGTGTGTGTGTGTGTGTGTGTGTGTGTGTGTGTGTGTGTGTGTGTGTGTGTGTGTGTGTGTGTGTGTGTGTGTGTGTGTGTGTGTGTGCGCGTGTTGGGGTTATTGGAGGACACGGGCACGAGAAGTTCCATTTCTGCCTGGAATATATTATACTGTGTCTACATAGCTGTAACTGCCAAATGTCATGCAAGAGTACAGCTTCCATCTACTGTTTCATGGCTTGTAAATTACTGAAGTTGAACTATAACTATTTACTTCTTTTTATTAAGAGGCTTTGAGCAGGCTCAGCGTGAATATAAATCGTCGCAGAGGTGTTGTCTGCGAGGAAATACACTACTTTTTCAACCGCAGACAGGAGTCAAGAGATACAGCCTGCACTGGCCATGTTGGTATTGATCGCACTTGATAGCAGAATTTTTTTTTTTTCCAACCAAAGCGTTGTTCAGAATAGTACCGGTGCTGAGGTGGTGGACAGACTAGTGCGTTGACAAGCAGCAGAGTTAACGAGCCCTACTTGACAATAGCTTTAGGGAATGTCTTGATGACATGGAAATGAATTAATTTCCTCTTTCCTAATCAGCATTTTTGCTTCAGATTGACACTAACTCCTGAGTAAAAAAAAAAATAAACACCTAACTTTTGTTCCATTTAAAAATACAATATTTTTCTTGTACAAATATTGACAGTATTAATCTTATTTTTGTATTTTCTTACATGTTATACCATTACTGTATGTTAGTATACTATAGACATAATACATACGTGGTTTTCTTTCCTGCCCTGAGATGTGAAAAGCACATTTAGTTTTTCTTTCCTACAGAGCTATATCTATAAAGGTTACCAAATACGCCATGATAAACACGAAGACAATATTGTGCTACGAGGGTGTTTTCGAACCCTTGTCCTCCTTGGTTTCTATGGCGATGGGCTGTGTTCACAGGCCCAGAATGTTACCTTTTTGTGATCTTTGCGGATGCCAATGTTGCCTGTATTTATGAGGACACCATGTTTTCCGAAAAACTAACATACTTACCATGTTTACAGAGAATTGTTTGCTGTATATACATATAAATATATATCTTTTTATAGTTAATGTGCTTTGCACAATCAAAATATAGGGTTTGTTGCTTTTTGTCTGTGTTAACTCCCAACCTGTTGCAACCTTTTTAGAAATATTAATTAAAGACCTTTGGACTGTAACTGTTAGCATTTCTCAGCTGTCAAATGGTTTACTAGTGGCTTCTAAAAAAAAAACGTGTTGCCCTGATAGATGATATGAAGGGGAGCTGCTTGGCTTACGTTGCTTACTGTTCTTTTGAGCTGGCAACCGAATCTTTCCAAGTGTACCAGCAATGCAAAAAAGAAAATTAATAAAAAAAAACTAGCAATTAAAATAGCCTCTGTCTTATAGATATTGTATCCAAGAACCAACCCACTGTCCTTTGGCACAATGACACTAACTTTGTATCTATTCAACACAAGGCCCTTCAGAGTTCCTATATTTTGTCTGATATAACAGGTATTTTTTAGTATTTGTGTAACTAATTGCTTAATTGAATACTTTGCATTTACAGAGTGGAAATAAATGATGTTGGTGGCTTGATCCATGGCCATTATTTGCATACTTACCTGAAATGGTTTGTCGCCAGGTGTTTGGTCGTTTTACTTTATTTAGCTAGTAATGCAAGGTTGTTTTTTTAATCAGCTGATGCTAGAAATGAAAACATTCGTTTTTACTGTAGCCCATCCACACAACCTTGGTCTTACGTTTTCAGAGAAGGTGATAGGTTTCAAGTTAAAGAAAATGAACCTGTGTTTGAGGATGCAGAAAACGGATTGCCTTGCTCGCCATCTATAGGCCTATTTAAGTTGATTATTGATATAATTATATTATTTTAAATACGTTCCATTGTTGTAACCTGCCAAGAATGTGCCCAATATTGAACCACATGATCCAGGATGTTCCGTCTACGGCGCCTGGAGATGAGTCCGTGACGTTTTGACGCTCCTACATGAATGTGCGTTTCACAGCCCGAAATAGCCTCTAGTGAATCCGTTATAAAATAAAAAATAAACGATTGTACTTTTAATGACAAGTGTCAACAACAAAAAATTACATGAGCGCTTTCACAGCTGGTGAACATAACCCGGGGAATTCAGACCAAATGGGAGCACACTTTTCCATGACACAAAACCATTTAATGGTCATTTTTTCAAAACGAGTAATCCGACTCCGGACCACAAACGCACAAACAACACAACACAACACAAAGCGTTCATCTTCAACTCAACACGCACAGCGCGTCAGCTGCGCTTCTGCCCACCGGCGTCCGGCGCTATGGCGGCGGCGGCGGTCGACGACGGAGCTGCGCCAACGTTTGGCTGGAAAAATAATGATTTAAAATCATTAAAATGACGCTGTAGGAATTGCACCAAACACTTGCATTGACCGCTCACTGTAAAGTGACGGAAGAGATATCTTGCACTCACAGCTTCCATCGGGGCGTCGGGACTTGCGTCCGCAATGGTGGCCAGATAGACAATGTTGCGATGCAGAATCTGTTGGTATCTGTAGTAATCGAACCGTTGTTCATAGTTTATATACGTTATATACCTATACGTTTGGGTGAAACACAACACGGTTCTTGTTTTGGTTCCTGCTCACGTTTACGTACTGAACACACTCCACCGCTCTCCCTTTCTGCTGGTACTCTGTGATACAGCGGATGAGCTGATCGTTCTCCTCCAGCAGCTGAGGAAAGAACAAGATGCCGAACACGTGTGAGAACGTTTCACCGGCCTGGATCAGTGACCATTAAACACCGCTTAGCATTGGGCGTTGTGGTGCTAATGTGTGACCAGACTATGAAGTGGCGAGGGAGCTAGGACTTAGCTCCGGTGTAGCGGAGAATTCTTACTCTCTGTATGGTTTCTTGGTTGATTGTAGCCGTTCCCCGTAACCTCTTCGGCACAAAAACAATCGACATTGCTATTCTAGTTAGCGGCTAACCTTAACAGCTATCAAACTACGGCGTAGGGTCGTAATGATGTTGGTGTAATGTGGTGTTATTCTACGGGGTACCAGCGTTGCCAAAAAGCACGACCACGTCAATGGCGCGGCTCTACTAACTGCAATACAGATGCGCAATGTCTGATGTCCGAACCCGTATTAAACACTGTCAGATTACACGTCACCAATATTAATGCAGTTAAAATGTATTATTTTAGTACTTTGAAATTTATATTTAATTGTAAGTATAAAAAAGAAACCTTGTTGTAAACAAGAGTTAAGCCAAACGAGAAACCGCGAAAAGAACGTTGCTGCCTCCCTGAGCACATGAGTAGAACTACAGCTAGGAATGACGGAAACCTAGTTATTCGGCAATAAATGTGTCGATTTGTCCACAAAAAGCATCGATGTATTGGAGGACCTATCTAGAACAAATTGCTAGAAAACCGTAATTTTGCACTCAAAATAAAAACACAGGGGAACACAGATATTTAACAACTCTTTATCTTTGTCTTAAGTAAAAACATTTTTAAATGAGGGCAACACACTGACCGTACATAATGCTTTACATGTTCAAGAAAACTTTCAGATTAACAATTTTCAATTAGCAGTAACAATAATGAAAACATGTCTGTTTAGAGAAGCTAAATATGCAACGTTGGAATCTTCATTTATCTTCGAGGCTTTCACTGTTATTGCAAAATCCCAATCACTGCCTTCCTGCATATTCAATGCTTTCTGTGGCCGTCATGCAGTATTCAGTGTACAATACCCCTAACAAACAGCACATTTCTCTTACAGGTTATCTGGTTCCCAGCTACTGAAGCCACAGAGATCTTGCACTAGTGATACATTTGTCATAAGGTAAAGGGAGAGCCGTAAAAATATACCACTCTGAGGGTACTCCTTTAAGTAGGGACAGAAAAAGGTGGGAAAAAAACACCCCTGCCCTCCCAATAATGGCCTGGAATCCAGTTATCCGGTCAATCCAGTTATCCGGTCAATTATGAAAAGAAAATGCAGAATACAAAAGACAATAAAACAAAAAGGAGCAAAGAATACTGGAGGGAATGCGGCGCCATTTGTAGCAGACAACGTTCATATTTCCAGTCACCCAACCTCATGACTAAAGGGTATCACTACTTTTGGACTGATTGTAATTACAAAAGGGGACAAAGTAAGATATATAAATGACACTTAAGGGGAGATTAACTTATCTACTAGCTGACAATCTATAAAAAATACAAAATAAACAAGTGGCACTGAAAGATATGCAGCCCCCAGGTCAAATTATTACCATTAGTGAGCAAGTGACATTCTGGTACATTGACTGGACATCAATTATTTAGCTGGAATTGTAAACATTCGGAAGTACTGAAGTCCAACTTGAACTGTGGGGCGGGATAGACAATATTCCGTGGTCAAATGAATTCGACACAATAGATTCTCCCACATAATCGAGATATAATAAAGTGAGTATTCAATCCGGTTACACTTGGTTGTTGATGGCCTGCGTTTTCTTGCAATTCACACAATTAAACAAGTGTGCGTCTAAATCAAGTCAACATTAATCTTAACAAATGGGTCAACGATCCAGCATTCGATCCTGAATATGCACTTCAAAAAGGCCAGGCACAATTTGCTTAGGGGCACACACGTTTTGAGATGAGCATTCATTCAAAGAAACATATGCATTGGACAACGTGCCATGACCTTATTCAGCCATGACCTAGTTTTAATCCTAGTTAATTATCTCAAATGAAAGCGGCAAGAAAAATCACGACGGCCAGGTTAAGAGCAAAGGAGGGGAACATGTAACCGGGGTGCAACTGATGAATTTGGTGCCGTCATACATCACTGAAATAAAATAAAGATATATATATATATATATATCAAAAAAAGGGAGAGAAAAGAATAAAGCTATTGATCACATGAATATTGATCAAAGTACTCACAGTATTAGTGGACTTCCTGTATCCATCTTTCACATACAACAGCAATATCAAAGACCACTTTAGTAAGAAACAAAATTGGAGGTGATGCAAAAATACTGAATTATTCCACCAAAAACATATGTACATATTTCTGTTCTTGTCCTTTTTGATAACCATGTAACAAAACTTTTTAAGGAAAGAAAATGTCCGGGTCAAGAAGACGTACTCACACCTGCTGAAGTCAAGACTGTGACCCTAGTGCTGGTGACTCATTTAGCAGTGCCTTCACTCCCTTCGTCTGGTTGTTTGGGACTGAACATTACATCTCAATGGGGGGCAATTCACAATGAGGGAGGACTAGGATTCATTGTTGGTTGATTCATTGCCGTTGTACTATGCAGCCACCTTGTTGTCCCTCTGGAAAAAAGACAAGCAAAAAAAACCCACACACATTTAGTATAGAAGACCACTCAAGATGTGTTCATTCACACTTTTTCCAAATCCCACGGTCATGCACTTTCCATTTTAATCCATTCAGTTGTCGTCCAAAACGAGTCCTGCTAGTCTAACATAAAAGGTGCCCGACAAATGAAGCTTATGGATTTACCCTGTATTCAAAGTCAGAGAACTCCCGGCCTCCTCTTCCTCCTCTAAACCCGCCCCGGAAGCCAGGCGGGGCCCCGCGGGGGGGCCCGAAGGAGCCCCGACTGATGGGTCGTCCCCGGCCCCCGCGTGGCCCCGTGCCCGCACGGCCGCGATAGCCTCTCCCACGGCTGTGTCTCATGGGCAGGCCGAAGGTCTCAGCGTTCGTCCGCCTCTCCTCGGCCCAGGTGGGCCTTCGGTCCCTGAGGATGAAGAGCACGACCTTAGGGCCCCGTGGGCATCGAGTCCTTCACTGGGACGGCTGCGTAGATCATCGAGCTGTTTCTTTACATCTCGCGATATCGCAAGTCATAATTGGGAGGCCTTTTACCGCCGCTGATACAAAAAAAAAGAAAAATCACTTACTTTGAAAATCCTCTGTCTCCGCCCCCTTTCCTAAGACACAGAAGCAACCACAACAAAGTGCATTTCAGTACGTTCCGCCACGTCATGTGTAAACGATTATGTGACGTGCTTTGATCAACCCTTACCGTAAATCGTCACAGGACAGATTGTCGAAGAAGGACTTGGTCTTGTCGTAGTAACAGGAAGCTGACCCGGGCTCTTCCTCTTCGCTGGCGGTGGCCTCGGCGGCCGGCGGCTCGGCGTCCACCTTCTCCTCTCCGTTCAGAGCCTTCTCCGGTTTCTCGTCTGGAGGTCGTATTTTAAAAATCACACTCATTCCACAGCTTTGAGCTGAAATGTCGATGGTGGGATCCATACATAATGCGGCCATTCTTAAAACCCGCATCGACTTTCCACTGTAGCGGTAAAACCTGGCTAGGCTGGTGCGTAAGCGGAAATCACTGCAAGTTCAGTGCGGTTCAGTATATGCAGTACAATTAGTCCTGCATTGATTTCATTGGGGCCGGATGGCAAACATACGATCATAAAGTACAAAATGACCCCCCCCCCCCCCCCCCCCCCCCCGCTAAAGACACAGCAGTGTCAACGATAGACAGGGTTTCTGAGAGCGGTCCTAAGTGGAGTTATTCTGACTACCGAACACAAACAAACCCTTTCTTTTCCCAGGCAGTACAGGACATTCTCTCTGCGGGAGAAGCGACGACATCGTACCCTTCAACTTGAGCTTGCTCTGCAGCTCCTTGTCAATCTCGTCCTTGTTGAACTGCGCGTTGGCCGTCTCAAAGTCAAAGTCCTCCTCAAACTTCACCGGGCCGTCCCGGCGCACGTTGAACCGGCCGCGGCCTCGGTTCCCTCCTCCACGGCCTCGGCGGTTAGGGGGAGCGCCGGCTGGGAAACAGGAGAGCGGTTACGTCCAGGGAACCAAAACGCCCACTCGCCCGGCGGGCTGACCAGCGGGGACCGGAGACACACTGTGATCCCAAGCGCCACGGAACACGCTCCCAAAACAAATGGAAGGAATTCTAAAACCGTTCCCAGCGTCATTGGAAAACGGGTGATATTTTCTAATAACGCCACTAACGAGTGACTAACTTACAGGCATGACGCCGGTTCGGATCCCGGTTCTCCATCGTACCCAGGTGCTCGTCCGGCCCTTTCTGGACCTCAGTCGCTACAGCGCAGAAGACGAAGATGTTAGGACGGGGAGGACGAAGTGCTCTGGCATAAACAGCATTATGTGCAGGAAATGAACCCCTTTGAAAAGGACTTACAATCCACCTGAAACGAAAAGGAGAGAAGACCAGACTGGGTCTTGTCAGAAGGTAAAGATCTCACCCTTCCTCTGCTCCAGGAGGTCTGGGGGCCTCTGGCTACCGGAAGCAGCCGTACTGGCGGAGGATCTGGAAGCACCAGCGCTTACATTGCTTCTATGTCCCACTGACGCAGGTGGGGCGGCTGAGGCCGGAGTCTGCACCGCTTGCTCCAGTGTTGGACTTTTAGGCAACGGCTCCGGCTGAGGGCTTCCATGTCCTGGAAAACGTCAATATTATTAACTTTACTGCATATGTTTGTAGCGCTTTACCCCCTGGGACCGGTCCTCTAGGCTGGAAGTATACTCAAATGGTTAGCGTTAGGTTCTCTCTTCATAAACAACAATAATCTCTCTGATTTAATTGGCGTCTCTGCCCACTTTCATCTCCATCCACCCAGTGGCAGTAGTCACCCTTAGTTCCAAATGCTTCAGGAAACACACCCACTGGTTGAAAGACCCCCCCAGTGGGTAGAGATGTTGTACCAACCTGCTCCAACAGCACCAAACTGCTGAGAGGGCAGTGGGGCTGAACCAAACTGGCTGTAGGATGGGGCCGAGCCTCTACTGAAGGGGGCATATGGACCCTGGGCCTGGAATGAGGGCGCCGCCGCAGTGGTGCATGCGATAGAGGACTAACAGAAACACAAAACACACATACGGGGTTAGAGGAACTCTGCTGTACACGATCGTGCAAAAGGAGAAACAAGGCCATCCACACATGTTATTGTTTTGGGAGATCCATCGTGTTGATGATGAGGGGCGAGTTTATCGGGAACTGTACTCGTTTCCCTTTTCGGTATCTATTGCACCGAACTTAATAGAAAAAAAAGTAAAATACTGACTTGGACAATGGCCGGGTCCTGGTGCACGCTCCCTGGGGCTTTGGGGGGCTCGCAGACCGTCAGGTCTTTGATGTCACTGCCACGGAAGATGATGTATTCGAAGACCTCATCCCGAGGTGGAATTGGCCTTTCAGTAGGGCGGTCTTCGGTGCCGAAGGAACGAACTGTGCGGCGATAGGGATAAAATAAAAAAATAAAAAATAAAATACATTTGTCGATAATAGCGTTTGCAACTTTAACGCATCTATGAATGCATTTATTCGGGACCATGAAAATGGGGTGATTAAATACAATCTGGAACGCACTTGGTGTAAAACGTTATTGTGGACAGCCAATACAATCCAATGAGATCAATATATTTATTATGCTCATTAGGAAATCCGCTTTCACGAGCTAAATTTAGCGCGAGACAAATCCCTCGCGAACAAGCGTCCAGACTTTACGTTGACGTTTATTATGGCCAACACTCAGCCGCAGATATGCTCGTGAGGACGTAAACAAAGAAGTGAGTAAGCACGTAGCCACTTCATCAGCTAATAAGCTAGCTAACAGAGCTAACTACCTCGCAAGTGGTTCCCATCATTCGTTCTGGTGCATTAAAACCATGAGCATGTGTGACACGTATGGTGTTAATGCCATCTACCTCAGGACAACTCACCTTTAGCTAGAGCAACAGTCGAGTTTTCCGTATCAATGGTATACAAAATTCCTTCATAGCGAATCTCGGCCTTCGAGACGAGGCTAATCTTGCTGCCAATGTAAGGGGTCCCGCCACTCATATTTGTATCCTGTTTTTTTTGGTAATCGCTTGATATTTATATTTTTCTTCAAATGGCTCCTCGACGCCCAACTCCTGTACCTCCAGTACCACCACGGTATGTGTTTAGGCGACTTTTAACGACGTGTACCCGTTCGTTGAGCAACAACCTGCTACCACGACATGGCCGTTTTCATTTTCCTTCACTAGGCGCGATGTATGCTGGGAAATTGGCTTTGGTTCCTTCGTCACAAATGGTCCCTCCTATTCTAACAACTTTTCATGTCTAAATGTGTCTGTTTTAAATTGGTGAATTGTGCACATTTAGTTTCTCTTCTAACGAAGTCGGTCTATTTAAAGCCCAATCTTTTGAGTCAATATTTATTAAATCAATTTGCCCCCTATACGATATCGCGACACTCCACGAGACCATTTCTCCTCTCTGACCCCACCTCCAGAATGTCGAAAATCATCAATCATTATTTACTAACGTTGGGTACAATTTGTCCCCAATTTTTTTTAATATTAATAATATATAAATATATATATATATTTGTTTTGCTAAATTAACTTTAATATTCATACTGTCTCTAGTGCTTTGTTTAGGCTGCGTACACGTCATTGATTAAACTACGTCAATGTGTTGTTCGGTGGGTTTATCATTCGATATAAAAACCTCCAAGATGTATCTGAAATATTCTTTTTTTATTGAATGACGTCAGATTCATTCCCACAATGCATAGTAACACGCACGCGCAATGTACAATTTATTTTTTATTTTTTTACAGCAATTCTTGATCAGAGATGGCGGGCGCCTCAGACCCCCTGGAAGATATGCTCTTTTCAGAGGTGGACGAAAAAGCTGTGAGCGATCTAGTAGGATCTTTGGAATCACAACTAGCTGGCCAAGCCAATACAGAGGGCACACGGTTGGAAAACAGAGGCAATGGGTCAACGGGCACCACTAACCATCACTTAGGGAAAACGTTACCAGCTCAAGTGGGTACCACAACACTAGAACAACAACAACAAGGGCGACATAAAGCTGGCGTGCACCAGGAGACCAACTGTAAAGACATTAGCTCAGAGAAACCCGTCCGATCATCCCCACTGAGCTCTTCGCAATCATTTGACGAGGCTTCTGTCACTTCTGTTGCCGACCAGAAAGAAAACACCAGCGGCTCGCCTTCATGTGAAACATCCATCACAACATCGACTGCACCTGGTCTGTCAACTTTGGCATCGTCGCAAGTCAGCATCAGCACCGTGGCTCCAGATTCCATGGTGACCACTATATCTCCGAGTGGCGCAACGAGACATTCTAATCCTCCGAGAAAGCGCGCAGCTGCATCCAAGAGGAGTGCGTCTACTCGAATAAAGAGTTTAACCGGAGGCGCGGTTTCAACGCGGCGGTGTAGCGGCGCGTCGGCGTCCGACCACGTTAGCCCTGTAGCTACCTGTGCAAGTGCCGCAAACTCGAGTCAAGCGGTAACAACATCATGTAGAAACACCACGACTTTTACCTTGTCTAACGCCAGCGTACCAGCAGGTCAGTCGTCTGGTGCTCTGGATCGAGGCACTCCTACCATTGCATTGCACAGACTTCCTAATCACATCGTTGCAAGCATAGCCCAGAATGGCAATGGCACCACTGTTTCTGCTTTGGTCCAGCAAGGTGCGCGTATAGGACCCATCACCCCCCCCGATTCACAACTAAACCACAGCACAGCGGTTACGAACACTTCGATTTCTAAAACAGACGACTCTCACCATAAAACCGCAATGGCGAGTCAATCATGCAACACGAATTCAGTGATAAGCACGTGTTCTTCTTCTGTTATATTAACAACAACGGCAACGTTAAGTTCCCCCACAACAGCGTCTGGCTGTGCCCCCGGCGTGGGGACAACTCCAAGTGGAACTGGGCAAACGACCGCACCAAACATACACACGAACACGGTCAGACTCGCAGCTCCCTCGGCTACACCTTTTGGGGCCACTCCTGCTGTACAGTCTCAGCCCCGTCCCGGGCTTACTGCACCCCCTCAAAGGATTGTAGCTCCGCAGTTGATTGTCAGGGCACCTCAACCGCAGACGACCATTCAGCTGCCCCCTGGGTTTACCATTCCACAGGGTAAGGTGTTTCATGCAGGAGAATGGAGAGCATTGAGTTAACCACGGCAAAATGGCACGATGAAGAATGTTGTTGGGAATATTGTTGTGTTTGTTTGTATTTCTGTTGTTGCTGTAGGCAGGAGGGTTCTTTGTTGGGGAACAATTTGTTGTATTTGTGTTGAGAACACTTGCCACCCAGACGTATCCCTGTAGGCTATTTGAGTTTGCAATGAATGCATCCAGCAGGTATAATACGTGCTTATTCCGAGACTGGACTTGCTACGCTTCATACACGACAGGCACAATCCCACAGCAATGTTCTAGACGAATCAAAGTGCTTCTCTGAATACTAAAGCACAGCATTTTGTCACAATTGTCAGTTCTAATAACAACAATAATCAATTCATATGCTAAACGTTTGAAACGTTTTGATTCAGTCAATGAAAGGGGTTGTCTTTAAGAGGTCTTTAGAGCTATAATTCCTAGCATAGAAGGCAGTTCCATTTAAAGTTTTTATTTTGCATAGGGTTTAGCAATATTTTTCAAAAACATATACACATTTATCAAATTGCCTTGCATGAAGATACACAATAGGAATCCCTATATTTGCCACAACTCATATTCACCAAGAGCTTAGTTCTACTGATCTAGAGAATATGAGCCAAAGTTTCACAATGCAAACACACAGCTCCACTACTAAGGGGAAGTGTGAAAAAGCAAGTGCAATAAAATAATAATACAATTAATGGATATATTTTAGGGAACGACAAAGTCCAGAAAATAATCATCTAAAATTGAATAAAAGTTCTGATCCAAATAGTTTTTGTCATGGCAAGATACATGAAAGAGGAATATCCTATGGGACATGAAACAGTTAATATAATGAAACGGTATGAAGCAGCTTACAATATGCCTAAATAAAAACCTGTATTCTGCAATTCTGCGTTTGGTAAGGACATTCCCACTCAAACATCACGTTCCTGCATTCAAGTGTTCCTTTTTAAATTGTAGCCACAACAGTAGCCTCACGCTACAGCCACATGCAGCCCCTTCTGTGGGTGAATTCCACATGCAGAGTCACGTTATTATCAGTACGTATGAGCTGAGTTCTAGCATACACGACTATGCAATGACTGCTTTGAACCATTAATGCCATCAAGTACAATATAACTGGGATTTAAGATATGTTTTACCTCAATGTGAACGTCTTAAGTATATATATATAGTTTAAAATATGTATCAAATATGTTTGCCTAATCCAGTTTTTGTTTGGCAGCTGTTATGTATACATATTATGCACTACGGTAATGACAGTTACCTTGAGTAATGCTTATTATCAACCAATCGTATTTGATACATTTTTCACTTGCAAAATTAGATACAGGAAATGTGACCGATACAGAGTTTCTATTCTGTTTGTCTTAGCTCCATTTGGCAGGAACGCTATATCACAACTATCACACACAATCTTTTTAAGGTGTTGATGGTATGTAAGACCTTCAAAGTAAAGACGTTTTGTAAAAAAAAGGTATCATTTTTAATATTATATATTTATATATATATAAGGCATAAGAGTAATGGCATGAATTAGAAGAGTCTCATATTGATATGAGTATATAAATATGTAGTTTTAAGTTTGGAAAACTAAATCAAAACAAAAACAAAGCTAAATTTGATAGAGACCAACAGCCTTTCCTAGAGAATGTGGAAATTAAATTCAGAAACCCCTTCTATTATCAGTTCTATATTAGTGTTCCTAATATTTTTCTAAATCCCCTTAGAACCTACTGCTTCATGTATAATTTGTTATGTTTTACAAAAGTCAAGCCAACACATGTTTTTACTGGCACTACCGCACTCTACATGCAAATGTATGCTCCATCCCAACGTGCAAACAAAGCCTAATCCCAGTGAAATCCATAGTAAAATCTTTGTCTTTATGGTCTGCCACCTCATGACTTGATATGCGGTTGCAGTAATCGCGTGCGTGTCTTTTTCCAAGGGATGGTGTTGGTGCGTACGGAACTGGGACAACTTGTGATGGTCCCTCAGCAAGCGCTAGCCCAAGCCCAGGCCCAGAACAACCTCTCCCCGCGACCCACCGCTCCCACAACCGGGCCCTCCTTCAGAGTCACCGTCCCTCAGGTAGGACCCCTGCCACAGTAGCTCCACTTTGTTCAGCGTTCGATCATCAAGTCTTTACCTTGATGATCCGTTTAGAGATGCATCTTTTCTCTCTCACTGCCCTTCATTGTTGTGCTTCATTGTTGTTGTTGTCATTCTTTGAATAATGAAATAATAGCTACTGAATAATTGATTGGAGTCTAATTATCATCACCTGTAACCATGCGTGTGTGGAATATATTACATTAAGCAGACACTTTTAGCTGTGCCTGAGAATCAATGTTGGCGCAACTCCAAACTGCAGCACTTGTATGGGCCACAGTTTCTAAATAAACAACATGAGGGAGTCCAGAGCAGCTATAGAAATCATTTTGATTACATTTACATTCAATCATTTAGCAGATGCTTTTATTCAAAGCAGACATGGCAGACAATTAATTGTGGAGTGAAGTACAAGGTCATCTGAATTGATTCGTTTTGAATTCACCTCTTTGAAATTCAAACATGGCATTTTGGCATTTAAAAAACACGATTTCAAATAAAAAAGGTCAATGTATTCAGATACAAAATTTCAAGTTACAGATATTCAAAAAACGATAGTCATTACTCACCAGAAGATTCAAGCCATAAAAATTCGAACTGCAGTAGCAGGGTATTCGAAGTACAGGCCTAAGCAATCGAGACTGAATGCAATCAAATCTACTGCCGGTCTGTTGGAGCGCGGCCTGTCAGTCATGTGATCAAAGAAAACTGATCCCAACGATGGCCAACAGGGAGAAGGATGTAACACTGGTAAGTTGTCCGGTTTATGTCAGTTATGCATATTCAAACTCAGACCTCAATAAGCACAGGGGTTTTCAGGGGTTCAAAAACCCTCTGAAGACAACATAACAGCTATGATGACAGCAGACGGTTTGATTACGTTCAGTCTCGATTGCTTAGGCCTTTCCTTGGAATGCCTTCGTACATGAGTTTGAATTTTTATGGCTTGAATTTTCTGGTCCGTATTTCGACCACTTGAATATGAGTAATTAATATCTTATCTGAATACCCGCAACTTGATTTTTTGTATCTGAATTAGTGAACGCAGATTCTTTTGTTTGTTGGAAATCCTGTTTTTGAAATCGTACAACTTGTAATTGCACTTTTTAAATTTGAAAGCGGTGAATTCAAAACAAATAAATTCAGATGACCTTGTTTTCAGAGTATAATGTTTTCAATGTTATGAATTCAGGTGCGTTCACATACAAAGTACAGAGAATAGGAATCGGGACACAAGGTTAGGACGATTATTTAAAACAAAAGAGTTAGTGCATTGCACCATCGTTTTAAATTCATCACATGGCGAACAAAAGTTCAGACAGACGTCCGTCTGGGGTCCGTCCGTCTGGGGTCTGTCCCTCTGGGGTCCGTCCCTCTGGGGTCCGTCCGTCTGGGGTCTGTCCGTCTGGGGTCCGTCCCTCTGGGGTCCGTCCCTCTGGGGTCTGTCCGTCTGGGGTCCGTCCCTCTGGGGTCCGTCCGTCTGGGGTCCGTCCCTCTGGGGTCTGTCCGTCTGGGGTCCGTCCCTCTGGGGTCTGTCCGTCTGGGGTCCGTCCCTCTGGGGTCTGTCCGTCTGGGGTCCGTCCCTCTGGGGTCCGTCCCTCTGGGGTCCGTCCGTCTGGGGTCCGTCCCTCTGGGGTCCGTCCCTCTGGGGTCCGTCCCTCTGGGGTCCGTCCCTCTGGGGTCCGTCCCTCTGGGGTCCGTCCCTCTGGGGTCCGTCCGTCTGGGGTCCGTCCGTCTGGGGTCCGTCCGTCTAGGGTCGTGAAATATTAGTGAAGAGAGTGAGGGATTCTGCTGACCCTATGGAGCAAGGGGCTCGTTTTCCCTCGAGGTTCTACACTTGAAAAGGGTCTGAACTGCGTGGAGCTCAGTGGACGGGGAGTTGTGGCGTAGCAGATGAGAGATGGGATGTGGCTGTGGAGACCGGGACTGCCCTGAACGGCACTGTCAAGGATCGAGCTTGAGGTTGCTTCAAACTTGTGCACGTGTTTGTTCGTTTTGGGGTTAGTTCACAAGTGATTCTCGAATATATTGACGACAAAACATTGTCAAGAGTTCTTCGTCTATAATGTTTTTCACACCTCGGAAATGACCCGCCTTAAGATTTCACATTCACTTAACAAAGTCAGACGAGGGAAAAGTAGTAAACTTAGTAATTATAACGTTAAATAGTATTGCTGAAAATAAATAATACTATTTTTCGGTAGGGTTTAACAATCGAATGCTATAGGGCTGACTACCAATCCCGGATGGCATCATCTGTCTGAGCCTTGGTGCTTGACAGCTATCTGTGTTCCTGCTGTGGAAACGGGGTTACTGTAGAAGACCGGTCTGGTGTATTTTAGGACCGCACGACACAAGATGTGCACCAGAGTGCAGCATTTCACTATCTTCTGGTTGACTTGACTGCCTCAAACGGTTAATAGTTCAAACATAGCACCTACTTTCAGAGTCTTGGCATTGGATGGCATTAATACGTCAAATTACTTGGACTACATATTAGTAATAGTAAATATATTGATTTACTTTAAAACTGTTTTGTTCTGGCTATACATGGTACATATTCAGACTTAAACATATTAAAGGCTTGTTTTATTTTAATATATATGCCTATGTATTTCTGAGAGCATTTTTGCTTCCCTTATATGAAGTATTAAGCATGGGAATCAACATAGGGGGAATATGATTTGATCCTTCAGGATTTGAGGGAGATGATTAAATTGGATAAAAGTGACAAAACACAATTACCAGCTGTGTGTACGCCGGGTAGAGGACGTTTGTAATATTATTGTTTGAAAGTTGAGATTAGTTAAGTAGTCATCACCGCCCAAAATCCAGGAATTTCCATTTATTACATTTTGATGTAAAATAACCCATAAACAGATGTTTTGTAAACAATAGCCACTAGAGGCCGCTGTTGACTTAGTCTACATTCATTGAAACGGTCCAAGTAACGAGGTGTCGTTTGACAATGGGAGAAAGTTTGATGTGTAATTCATATAAACTTGTCTCTGTGTAACAGTAAAGTTTAAATAAAAGTTAAAAAAAAAAGAAAAAGATATGTTCAAATTTCGTAAATATGTCTTCCATTATAGGCAAGTTTAAATAACCTGAATGATGTACGCTACCATGATTACGCATCCTTGGAACCTGTGCTGTTTTCCATATGGCCCGTAGTTTACTGTTTCGTTTACTCTATGGGTGTCAGCCATCTTGCGTTGTGTCCAATTTACAGAAAAGTGTGCCAACTATAATACCAACGTCCTGACATACATGTGAACAACCACACTCACTAGAAAGTATGCGTAAACAATTACGACACTTTGCGAAAAAAACGACATGCTAGGTTGTTCACGACAGAAGGAGGTTCACTGCGGACACCGCATGACTTTGAATTTAAAATCAATGTTTACTTGCTTTACCATTGGTCACACGGAGCATTCGTCTGACAGCCTGGAAGGCCAATCGATGAGCAGCTAATCCAGCTAGCCATCATGCTATCCGTCTGGATGGTAACCCCCCCCCCCCCCCCCATGAACCCCCCCCGCACCTAGAGCGTGTCAAAGGGGTGTCTGCGCCTCTCAGTGTCACACTAACCATGACAACATCAACCTGGAGCGGCGGTGGTGGTGGCGGCGTTGCCATCCCGACAGGAAGAGCGAGAGCAGGAAATGAAAGGGTGTGGGGGGGTCTTGTTTATTCCCAGAGCTGAGCCCCTCCGTCGGCCTGTCACTCTCCATGCGAGCCCGGAGGGGCCTGCTCTGCCTCCTTCCTTCCATACCTGTTAAATCATTCATCATCCAACTGCTTGATTATTTTAAAAAGCTGAGAGAGAGAGAGAGAGAGAGAGAGAGAGAGAGAGAGAGAGAGAGAGAGAGAGAGAGAGAGAGAGAGAGAGAGAGAGAGAGAGAGAGAGAGAGAGAGAGAGAGAGAGAGAGAGAGAGAGAGAGAGAGAGAGAGAGAGAGAGAGAGAGAGAGAGAGAGAGAGAGAGAGAGAGAGAGAGAGAGAGAGATCCCTCTTGGAGTGTTACACCTTGAGGCTCGCTACCCCCACTCCACCCTTCTTCTCTCTTCCTCTTCCTTATCTACTTTTTTTGGGTATAACCTACAAAACTTGGAGAGGAGGTTTATTCCGTTCCCACTTCTACACTTCACCTCTGATGCCTCTATTGTGTGTGTCTGTCTGTTTGTTTCTGTGTGTGTGTGTGTATCTGGTGGCAGTGAGTTCTCGGTGATTGGCCTGCAGATCACTTCTCTGTTTTTGTTTAAACAATTAACAACAATATTCTCATTATTTGTGTGTTTTATAAATGTTTACTTGCTATACAAAACATAAGAAACGACGAGATAAGATAATACTTTATTGATCCCAGATGGGAATTTCTGGAAATGCATTACAACATTTTGTTTGTCCAAAATGCCTGTTTGACTGTGTCTAATTGGGAAAACAATATAGCTCTATCAGTCATTCACATGGCCATAAAGACAGTAAACAAATCAAATAAAGCAAATTCAATTTATTGTGCAACTCTTGGCAAGGTTAATCTCAGTAACATGGGAATCTCAAACCAAACTTTCTCTGAAATTCACATAAAATGTATTTTTCCAGTGGTTTTGCAGAGGAAGGTGCAAAAAAATCTCTTTCTGTGGAGCCCCACTGAGAATTCGTAGGTCTACCTTGGTGCAACTGCACAGACTTTTCCTGTGGTTATTCCCATGATGCACTGCACTCCCCGAGATTATTATCCTGCCCGGACCCACATTAAGCACCTCCCTACATTTAAACCCTCTCTAACACAATGCCTCACCCTAACTTACACTTAACCATCTTGAACTTTATACCTCATAACCTAACCATCCTAATCTTATATTTCAATTATTTCTATAATGAATCGCAAAAGAATTACCACTGGAAACATCGGTGTAGTTCCACGCAGGCCTAAGGCTCACTCAGGCATATTGGATGCGTTTTATCCACTCAGAAAACCTGCATGAAGCAAGTATCACCAACTAACGCTCGCTCTCTGTCACCCTCTGATCCGCCTCATATCCTGCGTGTGTGCGTACGCTCACTCGCACGTATGCACACACGCATGCACGCACACACACACAGTCAAACACACACACACACACACACGCACCTGTTTTCTGTCGCCTCCACTGCTAGGCTGTCACCTGGTGTGCTCCTGTTGTGAGTTTTTTCCCATGTTGCTACTGGGCATGTTGTAGCTCTTTTCAAGGTCCTCTACTGCTTCTTCTTATTCTCTCTCTCTATCCCTCATTCAGTCTCTGTCTCTGCTGCCACATTGAGCTGTCCTTCACCTCTGTTACTTACCTGTCTTACCTTTCTTTCTTCTTTTTGCTTAGAGAATGACTGCTTTCTTATTTCCTGCTCTTTCCTCCTCTCTCCAGGGTACGCTGTCCCCCTTTTTTAAACCACATTATCTCTCTCTCCCTTATTTTCTGTCTATCTTCCTTCCTTCCTTCCTCTGTCTGTCTGTCTGTCTGTCTGTCTGTCTGTCTGTCTGTCTGTCTGTCTGTCTGTCTGTCTGTCTGTCTGTCTGTCTGTCTGTCTGTCTGTCTCTCTGTCTCTCTGTCTCTCTCTCTCTCTCTCTCTCTCTCTCTCTCTCTCTCTCTCTCTCTCTCTCTCTCTCTCTCTCTCTCTCTCTCTCTCTCTCTCTCTCTCTCTCTCTCCTGCAGTCTTCCTCCCAGACCACCAGGCAACAATGTCTCCTTGCCCCAGCCAAGATGGCGCCATCTCCTTCCAGCCCTGCCCTCCAGGCCTCCACCTCTTCTTCCTCCTCCTCTTCCTCCTCAGCCTCTGCGCTCCACCCTGTGAGAACACCTTGTCTTTAGCCCTTCGCCCTCTCATGTCCTGCCTTTGTAATCCCCCCACATGAAGACCCCCCCCACATAAAAAAGTATTTGTTCTATTGTATAGAAGATCTAGTAGATCACTGAAAACAGAAGTCGCCACTGGTCGCCATATTTAAGGCTTAAAGGCATTTTCGGTTTAAGCTCCAATGTAGGGTTATAAGAGTTAGGGATTGGGTTTTCTATTTTCACAAACGTTTAGTTTTACTCCGTTTTAGGTTGTCGTTTTTAAGAATAGGCCTATGTTTATTCAGGGGAATATAATAGGGACATGGAATGGGGAAAATAAGGATACATTTTTTTATTGTTTATCTTGAGGAAGCCTCTGTGTTCCGTTTGGGCAAATTCAGCCGAGCTGAATGCTTTCCACAATACTCGCTCGCTCCAGGCATCGTGCGACACTCATGAAGGAGAGGGTGGGCAAGGCACAACCACAACCCAAATCGTTTGTGATCAGACAACATCGTTTCAGCTAAGGTCTCGTCTTTTGAACCACCGTCTCGTTTATATTGAGTTTCAGTCGAACTGCACTTTTGTTTCACTTCTTATTTTCGTTGTCGTTTTAGCTTTAGTTAACTGAGACAACACTGCTCCCCAAGGCGCTGACTGTAGTCGAACCCACTTGCTATTGCAAGAAAGTCATATTAAACACGCCCACAGATGTCAGTATTCTGCACATTAGACTTGAGCTTCCTGACGTCTCTGATTGGCCCTTAAAGGGGTGATATTATGCCACCAGGTGTGAGTGTGATTAGCCATCACAAGCCGTTTGAAAATCGGCCGTTTCCTGTGTTTTAGTGACATCACAAGTGGGAGTGTCCACCTAGATGTGCGATGGATAGATAAGCAACATTTGCTACAGTCCACTGGGTAGGCTGGTAGACTGATCTATCCAGCATACATCTAGGTGGACACTCCCACTTGTGATGTCACTAAAACACAGGGAAGGGCAGATTTTCAAACGGCATGTAATGGCTAATCACACTCACACCTGGTGTATCAGGCGTATCACCCCTTTCACTTGTGTCTTCTGCTCCTGAACGGTTTTAGCCTGTAATACCCCAGGATGGGCGTTTTGTGGTGTAAAAAATCACTGGCTTAATAAAAGGCTGCTCAGGTGTAGTGTTCTTCTTCTGCTGTCAGAAGAAACACACCTACACCGTTAGAATGTGACTTTGCTTGGGACCATGAGATTACCGCAGAAAGGGATTCACAATATGCATTGATTAATTGCTGACGCTCGATAGCCATGCTAATTATGTGAAGGCTTTGATCGACAGATAAAACAGTAATCGCTATACAATGATGCAATGATATAAACGGAAGAGCTGGATTAAATCGAAGCAGGTCGTGTCAGTATTGTGTCGAGGGTTTGCCCACGTCAGGTGGCCAACTGTTTTGAAAAAGCTGCCTTGCTCCGAGGCTCTGCCGCCCCTGCTAGCCGTGAGCGTGGAACCACCTCCCCTCCCTGCTCTTGTCTGCTGAGCGGCGTCCACGGTGAGTCAGGACACCGGATGTGACAGCGTTGCCGTGGCGGTCAACTCCTATTCTCCGTGGCCTTGCTGCCGGCTAGGCGTCACCTCCTGTTTATCTCTCTGTCTCTCCTGCTCTTCCAGAAGGGCCCCGTGGCCCCTGCCGTGGCAGTGACGGCTCCTCAGCAGGCCCCCGCGGTTGGGGCCCCCCAGGCCCAGGCTCCAGCCCCGGCCGCCTCGCAACCGGCTCAGCCCCCGCAGACGGCCATCGCCGCGGCCCCCGGGGGCCCGGCCATCGCCCAGGTCCGCTCACTCAGCCTCCGTGAGGCTCCTCCTGGCCCCTGGCGCTGTCAAAGCTGCCAGCAGGCTGGCTGTGTCACCATGCCCACACACACACGCACGCACACATTGCCACACACACACTCACACATTGCCACACACACACAAACACACACACACA
The DNA here is from genome assembly GCA_026745465.1 of Lota lota. Taxonomy (NCBI): domain Eukaryota; kingdom Metazoa; phylum Chordata; class Actinopteri; order Gadiformes; family Lotidae; genus Lota; species Lota lota. The sequence continues at coordinate 355,972 of JACYXH010000054.1, forward strand.
CACTCACACATTGACACACACACACACACACACACACACACACTCACACATTGCCACACACACTCACACATTGCCACACACACACACACTCACACATTGCCACACACACACACACACAAACACTCACACATTGCCACAAATGCGCACACACACCGACACACACACATATATACACACACACACACATCAAATTTTGAGGCAGTCTGAGAACTACAGCTTGTTGCCAGTGGCATTCTGAGAGGACAGGTGCCATGTCATATTTGGCTACAAAGATCATCATGCGGCATGCTATGTCCTTTATATCGGCGTCAAATAAATAAGAATATGTTTGATATTTGTCGCTATTTAAATCCCATCACCTTTGGAAGTAAAACTTGGTTGAAACCACATTGATCAAATGTCATTACCAGAGCCTTATTTTCCAAATTGAATTATTTTCTAAGATGTTTTATAAAAATACGATTGTTGTGTGTTCTCTCCCAGGAAATGCAGGAGAACGTGAAGAAGTGTAAGAACTTCCTGGCCACGTTGATAAAGCTGGCGTCCCACAATTCTCCTTCACCCGAGACCTCCAAGAATGTCAAGGGCCTGGTCCAGGATCTGTTGGTGAGGAACAAACGAAAGAATACAAATAGCTATTACAATGAAACTAGCCAACAATGAGTATAAATACATGTACTATCAATAAACATGCCATTCGAATCAAGGTTACTGTTGAAAAAGTAAGTCGAATTGAGGAAGAATCTGTGTGCGTAATGTATACATTCAACCTGTAGATGGCAGCGTGAAACTCAATAAGATAATCAGCAGGTGTGTAATGTGATGAGCAGGTGGTGTTCTGTTGGAGGTTTGAAGGTGTGAGGGGTCGGATTGTTCTGAAAGCCTCCAGATCCTCATGAGCAGAGGAGTCCGTGTTGAGCTCCCACCTGGCTGAGCTTGTGTTCCAACGATGTTCTCCGTTGTTCTCCAACACCTTCCACGCCCAGGACGCCAAGATCGAGCCGGAGGAATTCACCAGTCGGCTGCAGTCGGAGCTCAAGTCGTCGCCGCAGCCCTACCTGGTGCCGTTCCTCAAGGTCCCGACACCTCACTACGCTTATCGGACGTTTAACGCTGCTTAAAAAAAAATCGATTACCGTGCCTTCTGTTGAAGCGAAATCACGATGAATGTTTTGTATTCAAGTATCAAATCCAAATCTCACAAACAAGGGTTTGTAACTGTTCAACAGGTCAGAGGCCTTTTAATGTGGCCTCCTAAATTTGACCTTTCCAACTGATTCCTTAACTGTTTTCTCATCAGTCCCTGGAAAGAAAGACACTCTTTAGGTAGACACCCTTATCAAGATGACGGGCTCTCTAAGCTCCTCTCTTCAGTTGCACGTCCCATTAATAAATAAATGACTAATAACACAGAATTGGCCACAAAAATGTCAGAAGCGTCACTTCCTAAAGGGGTTCTGTAAATGGTGCCCCTACAGCAGACTCTTGTTAGGGGATCCCCCTCACAGCTGCACAAGAGACGCCAGCTTCTCTTCTTCTCTGTCTTCCACTTCCAGAAGTGTTTCTAAAGGCCTCATTTTAGCCCTCCTCCCATTTCCTCCCTAAACCAGCACTTAACACTGACCCCTGACCCCTGAACTAGTCCACTCCAGGAGAACACAGAACATAGCCAGGCCTTGCAAGGCTTTGTGCCTGCCAGAATGATGATGTCAGAGACACACACACATGCACATACACGCACATGGACACACACACACACACACACACACACACACATGCATACAAACACACTCACATCACTCGCACACACACACACATACACACACATACACACACACCCACACTCACAACCGTGCACACTCACAACCACACACACACTCACAACCACCCCCACATATATACACACACACACACACACACACACAGCACACACACGTGACTGTGTGTGTGTGTGTGTGACAGGGGGCCCTGTAGCCGGCCCTGCCAACAGCCGGCGGGCTCCTTCAGCCAGCTGAGATGAGCATCACATCGCGGCCACAAACACATGATGTCATGCAACGTTAGGCGTCTTACGTCAAACAGTCAGCTGGAAATAGTCAGAACCACGTCGTCCTCTCGGGTCCGTGGAGGCGGGCTCATGGTGGGCGAGGGGACACCTGTTCTGTGGGATAGGCGTCACTCATTAGACGTGGGAGGATTACCTCCTCACGCCTGGACATGTAATCATTCTTATATCTCCTCCCCCTATTCCTCCATTTACCCTCTAAAACGGCACCGTTTGACGTTTGCTGTCCATCGTTTCCCGTCTGTCCACAACACTTAAACCGTGTAAACCACGTACGACATAACTCTCCTGGCATGTACCGAAGGCCACCCTAAGGTCGCGGTGGCCGTTCAGATGATAAACACGCACAAGACACCTACTGTCATGATACAGCGCAGAGCGATCAAACCAGAAGGCGACACTCCTCCTGATACCTGTGTTTCCCCTCGTCCATTCACCATCTTTCATCCCTCCGTCACAGCGAGTACAGAACCATGGCTTTAGGACTGCCTGTGAGTGACTTTTGCTCTCGCTCCGTCTCACTCTCTCTCTCTCTCTGTCTGTCTGTCTCTGTCTCTCTCTCTCTCTCCGTCTCCGTCTCTCTCTCTCTGTCTCTGTCTCTGTCTCTGTCTCTGTCTGTCTCTCTCTCCGTCTCCGTCTCTCTCTCTCTCTGTCTCTGTCTCTGTCTCTGTCTCTGTCTGTCTCTCTCTCTCTCTCTCTCCGTCTCCGTCTCTCTCGCCCATCCACAGAAGAGTCTCCCGGCCCTGCGGCTGTCTCTGCTCAGCAGTCAGCATTCCGTGCAGCCCCCCCAGCAGGGGGTGAAGCCTGGGGTCCCCCCTGCCTCCCTGGTGACAGCGGGGCCGGCTGTCCGCGTCCACCACCCCAACAGCGTCGGGCCGACCACGGGGGCCGGCGGGCTGCCGGCCGCCCACACAGCTGGCGTGGTACGTAGTATGGACCGGGCCGCACCGCTCACACACTGACTGGACTGGAGGACTCTGTCTTTTTCCCTCTGTGCGTCTCTCTCTCTCTCTCTCGCTCTCTCTCTCTCGCTCTCTCTCTCTTTCTGTCTCTGATGCTGTCTCTCTAACTCTCTCTCTCTTACTCACTCTCTCTCTCTCTCTCACTCACTCTCTGTCTGCCTCTCCATTAAATTAAAGTAAATGGAATTAAATACAATTAAAATCAAGCTCTTTATTGGGATGGGAAACAAACATTTCGAATGCCAAATCCCCTACAACGTAAATTAAGACACGAAATACTTAAAAAGAACAATCTCCCTGAGCTTCAGTGCGTTCAGCTTCATTAGCGTTCTGTGTGATCACTGGCAAACGGTGCATACGGTATGGGTGGCGGGTGTGTGACGGCGTCACAGCTAAGCATAATGAGTGTTCCCCAGTATATACTACGCAGGACGGACGCGAACATCAGTGTTCCGCCTGCAGACATGCCTGCTTTGAGTGGCTTGTTCTCCTCTACGACGCGTCGCCTTGGTTACAGAAGCTGATGTTTCTCTATGCTGTGTACATGGGGATGACATGCCGTGCAACAGTTTGGCTGAGGAAGACAGCGTGGAAAGAAATTGAACGAAGGACCGAAATGTTACAGATCCACAGAGAAGACAATGTAACCAGACTCCTCTAATGCTGGTTACTGAGTAGATGAGTTAATACAGCAACATAATTCATCCAACTCTGCCTGTCGAATCTGTGTCTCCTACCGTCTTTCTTGTTCCTATAGATCTCTATCTGCATCTGTCCATATCTCCTCTTCTTATCATGTTCTCTCGCTCATGTCTTCTTCCCACACAACTAACCCTATCGCCCTCTTTCTCTCTCTCTTTCCCTATCTCCCTCTCTCCCTTTCTTTCTCTCTCGCTCTCTCTCTTTTATTCTCCTTCCTCCTTCTCCCTCCATTTTTCTCTCTATCTAGCTATCTCTGTCTCTCTTTCTCTATTATTCTCTCTCTCTCTCTCTCTCGCTCTCACTCTGGACAGACAGACAGCAGGCTAACCGCTAAGGCTAGCTGTGCTGTCCGTGGCCTCATGGTTCTCATGCTGAGCTGGGAGCAGTGAGGAGAGGCGGGTGGGTGGTGTGGGGCGGGTGAGGCGAGGTAACTGGGTCAGGCCGGTGTCAATACTAAAGCAGTGTGGTGGCCTCAGTCTATGAGCAGAACATGCCTCTGGTGGGGCAGCTCTGGCCCGACTTTGCCCCACGCATACACACATAATAAATGAAGTAAATGATGAACACACACACACGCACGCATAAGCACATACACACACACGTACGCACACACAAGCAAGCACACACAAGCACGCATTCACCCACGACAAACACACGCCACACACACACACACACACTCACATGCAGATACACACACACACTCACAAACACACATGTACACATGCCTTCACACTCCCAATGTTTTGGCTGAACAGACCAGAAGTTGCCCCAACATAACCCAACATAAGGTTACACACCCCTCACATTTGTAAACACAAGCTCCCGGTCAATAGCATGGTCTCAAGCCATCCAGATAGCACTCTATGACCCAAGTTTCATGTATATAACATATCTTTAAGCTGTGTGGGAAGTGCTTAATATATTATATATATATATATTTATATATATATGGGGTCTGCCCACATAAAATAACCCAGTTGCTGGGTTACATCTTACTTTAGTAATTTAACATTTATTATCATGTGCTACATGCATTTGTAGCTCCCATTCTGTCTAATTAAAATAGTACAGTAACGGATCTAAGGAACAGAAAAGTGTAATTGGAAGCGTATCAACAGAGACACTCCGTTCTCGCCTCCTGATTTCCAGATTCTTCCACACAAGACTCAACTGTTTTGGCGGGCTGGCCAGAGGTGTCTCTGCTACAATCTGCCTTCCTCCTTTTTTTCCTTTTTTTTTTGCAAATATATCTCTTTTCTTCTTTTGCCACACAAGCCCCGAGCCCCCTGCAGTGGCTCTGCAGGAGGAATAGCCCGTGTTGTGCTCTGAACAGTAATATAGTATGTGTCAGGGCATGGAAAACAAGGCTGAGGAATATGCAGCGAGAAGCAAACTGCTGGGAATGGAGTGCTGAGCCTGGGGCCGGGCCTGTGGCTGGTACCGAGGAAGGAAGTATGTCTAATAGGACCCCTCTCCTCCCCTGCTCTTCACACTTCTTTTCTTTTTTTTTACCATGATATTCATGTTGTATTTATCTTTGTCTCATCGGGAGAAAAAATTTGCCAGGCTTGGGTCACAAACACGTATTTTTCTCCATCCACACTGCATTTTGTAGCTACTGTGGAAGTCTTCATGCCCGGAAGCAAGATGGTGTAGCATGCTTTTTCTTCCCCCTTTCACTGTTCTCTTTTACTCTGTGTAACAATATCTCTCTCTCTCTCTCTCTCTCTCTCTCTCTCTCTCTCTCTCTCTCTCTCTCTCTCTCTCTCTCTCTCTCTCTCTCTCTCTCTCTCTCTCTCTCTCTCTCTCTCTCTCTCTCTCTCTCTCTCTCTCTCCCCCTCCCTCCCTCCCTCCCCTCAGGGGATGAAGAGAGGGGGCGTGGTTGGGGGACCGGTTCGGACGCCCGTGGTGACGACACCGTATGTGAGAGCACAAGGTAGGCGCTCTCAGTCTGCTCTACAACATCATGGACCATCTCCTTCTCTTTCCAGCCCTGCCCTCCAGACCTCCACCTACTGCATGATCCCCAGCCTTATACAACCAAATCTGAACCACAATACTTTATTGCCCGTAAAAACGCGACACACACAACATTGGCTGGCTGGGTTTGTTCGGCAATCAACATATGGCCGGCGTTTTAAAAGGAACATCCACGTTGTCCACGGCAACTTGCACATTGTACCACGGCATTTTGACGCCAGGAATCTATTTTCCTTTTGTTTTACGCTTCAGGCCCCCCATTTGACAAACCAGCCCCAGGTAGCAGACAGACAGGCGATAGATACCGCCTCTCCCACGACAGCGAGCTGCCCGGGATGTGTACACAGAGATCTATAGAGAGAACAGGTGTTCCGCTCTGTTTTCTTCATCTCTTTCCCCTGTCCGGCTCTTCCAAAACGCTCTCAAACATTTACTTTGCTGCTTATTCACGCTGATTCACAAACACTCTTCCCCTCTGAAGCCCACAAATATCGCCCCAACACCAGCCCGCCTCCATCTCCCCGAAGAGGGCCGCTTGTGTGCTCTCAGGTGTGTGTCTGTTTACATGCCTGTGTGTGTGTGTGTGTGTGTGTGTGTGTGTGTGTGTGGGTGCGCACATCCTTGTTGTGTTTATGTGTTTTGCATGTGTTTGTGTGCAGGCTTTGTGTGTTATCTGTTTGCTAGCGTATTCTTCGTGTTTGTGTGTAAGCGTGTGTGTGTGTGCGTGCATGTATGTGTGTGTCTGTGTGCATGTGTGTGCGTGTGTGTGTGCCCGCTTGTCAGTCCACATATGAGTGTTTATGTACAATCGGAGGTGCATACAAATTTGATCTGCCCCCGTCCTGACGATCGCCTGCAGTGAAAGATCTGTAGGTTGTTTTATGCCCATAAATTGGAATGCAGGAATAGTTCTAAAAATAGTTTTCCGAGCCTCCGGGCGAGGAACATGCCTGTTAAAATCAAGTTTAAATTCAGCCTGGCAGTCCTTCTGCCTCCCCTGAAAAACGTGTCTCGCAGCAGGATGGGAGGGCTCAGTGTGCAGTGTATGGACGGCCACAGAAGCAGGGGGATATTGACAGGCACTCCTGTCACGCACAGACCTGGAGAGGGACGCACTGTACCCCGACACCCACAACCCCCCCTCGACCCATAAGTCCACCCCGTCCGACCCCCTTCCTCCAGGGACAGGAGCGACCGGGGCGAGTCCAGCAGGAACAGATTTGATGTAGATACGAAGGGACACTCTACTGATTACATTACTCCTTTCTGTATTTTTCCCTTTTTCTCTCTCTGTCTCTGCCTGTCGCTGTCTCTGTCTCTATCTCTCTCTCTCTGTCTCTGTCTCTATCTCTCTCTATCTCTCTCTCTCTGTCTCTGTCTCTATCTCTCTCTGTCGCTGTCTCTGTCTCTCACCTGGTTCACAGGTGCTCTGGGTAAGGGACTTGGCGGTGCCCAGGCAGGCAGAGGCCCCGCGGGTCTGGATCCACCGGGCTCTGGGAACCAGAAAAACAAGCCCAACGATCCTGGGGGCGGTTCGTTCAGGTACGTGCTCTTTTTGCCCTCCAGACATGACTCTGTGTTCTGGGTTTCCGCCACATGGGGGCAGCATTTCACCAAGATTCCCCGGCATGACTACAGGCTACACTCTCAGCTAAAGGCACGAGTGCTCGCATCCCCATTCGCCTCTGCCTGCCTGGCTGGCTGACGGACTGGTTGGCTGGCAGCTGGTTTTCTGGCTTGCTTGCTGGCTGTTCCCCCCCCCCCCCCCCCCCCCCATCACCACCACATAGCACCACAACCCCAAACAACAGATCAACCCCCCCCATCAAAGTCTCTGTGTCACAATAATCTGCAATATTGAGAATGGACTGGATCCTTAATTTGGAAATGAGGTAATTGTGTCCAGATGGTGGGAAATGTCGGATGCCGTACTGAAACTACCTTTTGGTAAAGTCAACCATACGGCATTTAGCCTGCAGCCTCTCTCTCTTTTGCCTCTCTCTCGCTCTCTCTCTCCTCAGTCCCATCTCCACTTCATATGGGCTTTTGTCTTCAAACATGAAAGCTACATCGCCTACACGCTGACCTTGTTTGGTCCACGGATTCCACACATTATTTTATTGAATATTGCATATGTTTTCATTTATTGTTATTATTATTATTACGTGTGTGTGTGTACAAATTTGGGCATACAGTCTATGTATAAGGCTTTTGTTAGGCATCACATACAATGCTTGCATGTTTCTGCGCCTATGCTTAAGCCAGTTTCTCTGTCCCTGTGTTTGTGTGAGTTTGTATGTGTGTGTGTGTGTGTATTTGCGTGTATGTGTGTTTGTGTGTGCACATGTGCATTTCATAAACATTTATTTGATACCTCCGAACACGAGTCTCAGTGTATCAACAAGAACAGGATGGTGAGCCCTGGCAGCACCAAAGAAAACTAGTCTGGGTCACACAGGCCAATGGGTTCACGGTTACCCCCCCCCCACCCATCACCCCGGCCCCCCGCCCCACTCCCACAACCCCTGAGGGTAACAAGGGACCTGGGGCCATAATTGATAAACCAATAAATCTTTAGCAGCGTTGGTAATTAAGCTGTCAGCTGCCTGCTTGTTACTGACAACAGCTTTCCCTGCGGTGATGACAGTGGTCCCTATGCACACACACACACAGGCAGGCACGCAGACACACACACACGCGCACAGGCGCAGACACACACACACAGACACACACACACCGGCGCGCAAACACACACACACGCGCACAGGCACAGACACACACACACACACCGGCGCGCAGACACACACACACACACACACACACACACACACACACCGGCGCGCAGACACACACACACGCATAGACAAACACACAAACAGGACCGTGCACTCACACAGACACACAGACACACACACACGGGTGCTCACACAGACATACACACACACACACACACACACACACACTGTGCTGGCCTGCACCACATTCCCCATAATGCAATGGCACCACTGTCATGGAACTTCTCCATCACCACCCATTTCCTCGCCTCGCCTGCCCTCCCCACCTTGCTACGACCAGCCAATCGTTTGAACTGATAGTTGATCATTAGATGTTATTTCTGTATTCTTTTGTTGTCGAGTCACATTACGAATGTGTATGAATGTGTGTATTCATGTGTGTACGAATGGGCGAACGTGAGGCAATAATTGTAAAACGCTTGGTCTGTAAAGCTTTATATAAATGCAGTCCATTCACCATTTTACTACCAGCAATACTTCCTCAGAACATTGAATGACCGCTGTTTGATGATTTGGAAAAGATGGGTTGAAAAGCAAACAAACACCACAACCTCAACCTCCATTACACGCGTTTCACATGAGGCAGAGGGTAACGGTGACATGAGCACAGTTACCTTCTGCAAGGCCACTATCTCGGCCTGCTCCAGTCCTTGCAGAAGGGGGTGGTGGGGTTGGCTTGTGATGTCTAAAGGGTTTGTTATGTTAGAGGGTAGCGGTGACATGAGCACAGTTACCTTCTGCAAGGCCACTATCTCGGCCTGCTCCAGTCCTTGCAGAAGGGGGTGGTGGGGTTGGCTTGTGATGTCTAAAGGGTTTGTTATGTTAGAGGGTAGCGGTGACATGAGCACAGTTACCTTCTGCAAGGCCACTATCTCGGCCTGCTCCAGTCCTTGCAGAAGGGGGTGGTGGGGTCGGCTTGTGATTTCTTCACCCAGCAGGGTTCCTCACCCTCTTTGGGCCTCGTACCTGGGGATGCAGACACCATGTGGCTCCAGAGCCCAGTGGGGCTGAGGCTCATCACACGCACGCTTCTGAACCTCTGACACCAGCACCGCCATGGGCCCTGGCACCTAGGCAACATCATTGACCCTTCCAGTAGATCTCCATGAATTCAAACTTCACATTTTCCGTTTCTTTACTTTTCCCTACGTTTTTTGACCATGTTTAAAGTCCACAGATAGCTCTCCGTGCCACATCCCCTGCTACTGCTGCTGTTTGAGCGTATGATTTCAAACGATTCAAATGTATTCATACAGTGCTCATGACAAACAAAATGTCGCACGGGTCTTTTAAAGAGCCACCAGAAGACTTGCATGCTGATGGGTCTCACCATCTTCTGATTCGTGATGAGGCAGCAGCAACAGCAAGAAGAAAATTACATTTTGCTGTCCGTCACAAGTTGGCTGTTTTCTGTTTTAGGGTTGTGGCGTGGGGGTTCTTCGAAGGTACAATTTAGAGATAAAGGCCTAAATACCTGAGAGTTGTGTCAGAGCATTTGGTCGGCGTGGAGCTGGTCTCCAGCCAGGCTCTGCTGGGCTGTGTGGAGGTGCAGTCTGAGAGGAAAGTGTGTGTGTTTCAGAATCAGAATCAGAATCAGAAAAGCTTTATTGCCAAGTACGTTTTTTAAACAAACAAGGAATTTGTCTTGGTGATGTAGGTGCACGTCACGTTCTCTATTGCAGGTTAAACAGAACAAACAAAATAAGTATAAACATGTATAAACATTAGACATTTACATAGACATTTGTGGCCATGTCTGCCTTCCCTCTTCACGTGCACGCGCCTATCGGTTCATTTGAGAGGGGAATGCATCTCTTTTTCTGTGTGTATGCCTACCTGTGCAGGTATGTGTCCACATGTGCCTGCGTCTTACTCGTGTGTGTCTTTATGTGTGTGTGTGTTTACGTGTGTGTTTGTGTGTGTGTGGTTTTGGTGCATGCATGGGAGCAGTTTACAGTACAGAGTGAAAGCAGCTGTCCCTCCAACTCTTCCCCCCCCCCCCCCTCCTCTGTGTCTTTGTAAACACCCGACATCCGCTGTAATCACAGGCCACTAGCCTTCTGCCGGCCAAGCCCCTCCAGCCCCTCCAGCCCCTCCAGCCCCGCTGCACCAAACCTCACATTCCCCCGTTCCTCAGTGGCCGGGCCAACAGGCCAGCAGGCCAGCAGGCCAGCAGGCCAGTAGGCCAGTAGGTGGGGCCGTTCCCGCCGTACACTGGGCAGTGTAGATAGATAGACAGACAAGGGCTATACTGTACTCAACATGCGTGTGTCTATGTGTGTGTGTGTGTGTGTGTGAGTGCGTGGGTGTGTATGTGTTTATATGTGTGTGTGTGTTTGTTTATATGTGTGTGGGTGTGCCTGTGTGTGTGTGTGAGAGTGCTTGAGTGTGTATGTGTTTATATGTGTGTGTGTGTGTGTGTGTGTGTGTGTGTGTGCACGTGTATGCCTGCATGTTTGCGTGTGTGTATGTGTTTATATGTGTGTGTGTGTGTGTGTGCCTGCATGTTTGCGTGTGTGTGTGTGTGTGTGTGTGTGTGTTAGTGAACACTCACACAGACATGGAAAACTGGCACACACACAGAAATATGTCCCAGTCATTTTTTATATTTGTTCGTTGCTGTTTCACGTGTGTACGATTCTGGATGAAAATAACTCATTTTGCACTTTAAAGTGATGCATTTGATCTGCTGTGAAAGGGGACAACAGCAAAGAGGGGTTTCACCTCCAGGGGCCCTCACCAAGAAAATACCTAACGAACACAAACCACAACAAAAGGTCTAATTGAGGAGTACACACAGCAGGTGTGCTTCCTTGCGCTAATTTCAGGTTGTGCGCTATGCCCGCGAGTCAAAGTTCCCCTCAATACACGCTAGCCATTCATTTAACCTCAGCCGCACAGGGCTAACCACAAGCTCTGGCTGAGAGCCACTGTTCCAACGCTGCTGTCGCCCAGCTGAGCGGTCAACCCTCACCCCAGACCGTCTCTCAGAGGGGTGCTCTAATGGATGCCAGCCTGAGCAGGACTGCACTTGGGAGTTACGTCATTTGTTTTATTTGTTAGTAAGGCAGGATTGTTGCATTTAGAATCGACTTCGTCCTTCCATTCATCCTTTCATCCCATTATGCACCCATCATCCATCCATTAATTCATCCCATCCCATTATGCACCCATCATCCATCCATCAATTCATCCATCCACCATCCATCCCTCCATCATCCATCATCCATTTCCAATCATCCATCCATTCGTCCATCCTCCTACACTCCTCACACACACAAGACACACACCCACCCACACCAAACACACACACACACACGGCATACGTATGTACACATAGGCCTTGGGTATGTAGGAAGGCGCTTATAGAAATCCAGGATATTATCATTATTATACACACAGGCTTCCAAATGGCACTGCAATCTCCGCGCCCCCCTCGGCGTGCCTAGGCTAGAATGCGAGCGTGATATGGAAACGAAACGCACATGCATGCACATGGCTGCGGGCCTCGTGTCCTCGAGCCAAGCCGAAGCAATCACAGGGAGAGAAGCCGCCCCTCCGTCAGCGTGCGAGCTAATTACACGGCTGCTTTATTAGCGCTGCGGTATAGTCAAGCATGCTACGCCTTCAGTGCCTCACGCCTTTCCTCAATGCCAGAACTGCCTCTGCCATTTTCTTTGGATTTGAGCGCCGGCAAAACACAACCGCTCCGCAAGCTCTGCGCTCCTCTAAACACGCAGCAAATGTGTGATCATTACCCCCAAGAAAGAGGGGGAGCTTGTTTTTGATTTTGGTGGGACATTAGCTCAGGAGTTAAGGCGGGTGGACTGGCAACCGGCTGGCAAAAATCGGAAGGTTGCTAGTTCGAGCCCCGACTTCAACCCTAACTACTGTATGTCGAGGTGTCCTTGAGCAAGACACTTAACCCCAACCGCTCCCCGCGCGCTGTGATTGGCTGCCCACTGCTCCCTTGAGGGATGGGTTAAATGCAGAGGAAAAATTTCACAATATGTATGTGTATGTGACAATAAAAGTACCTTTTGTTGGAGCTATTGAAGACGGTATCGTCTTTGGATTCATTCGGTAGCTGTTTGATGTTTGCGCCACCGACAGGTTCACTTACATTCAGGACTTGTTTACATTACTCGAGGGGGCTTATCTCGACCACATTACATTTTGTAACGTGCACCAGGTTCATATTATATGCGTTTGTGTTGCAAAAGTGTCCGGCTATCCTGAATGTTGCTTAGTGACACATTCTCATAGTTGAAGCACTGCATGAGCTTCCTAAATCAAGGAGCTGGGGAAAGATTCAGGGAATTCTGAGGAAAGTCACCTTCCTCAACCGTTTTAACAACTTAGACTTGTTCTGCAACATACTCACTGGCATAGTGCCAGACAAAATACTACAATTTAAATATTCCAAAGATAATACAATGTACACATATCACAATTATTTGTATTAAATTTCGATTGAAATAAAATGAATATATGGTCAAATTCGGTCTACATTCTCTCGTTAAAAACGTGGCCCACTACTAATCACGAACAGACCACCATGCAAAGGGCTTCAAAAGAAGAAAAAGAAGAAAGAAGAAATGATTGACAATTCAGGCTGGAATGCACAACAAATACTGTTCTCCATAAAACCCCCGAACTTCCCCAAACTTTCCCAGCAACTCGTCCACGGTCCATCTTCTCCGGTGCACTTCGTTAAACAAGTACTGCAGCATGGTGGTGTTTAGGACGGCGCCAGCTAACCATGACGACGGGAAGGGGGATGAAGCGTGTGGGCCCTGGTCTCCGTGGTGATGTTGTTGTCGGCTACGTTTTCCCCATGAAGGCAAAGTTAGCCTCACTGCTGACGGGAGGAAACTAAAAAGGGCTGTTTGAGTTTGCGGTTCAGAGAGCGGCTTGATAATCGTCTTTGCCAACCTCCCACCGCGGTGTCAGGTTTCATAGGGGCTCACCTCAGCATCACCAGGGAGGAGACTTACCGGGGCCTCACCATGGGGACTCAAATTCAGCCGCCGGTATCAAGCAGTCACAGACTCAAGCTTGTAGTCCACATATACATATAGAGAGATATATAGATATCTCTCTATATATATGGACTTCGTTGTGGATACCGATGAATCACATTGCAATGCTAATCCGCCGTAGCGTCTTTTAGTTTAATGTATAACAACAAGCAACAACACGATAAGGAAACTTTCGTTTTTCTACAAATGAAACACAATCTCAAACTTGAAGAACAAAAAGTCCCGTGTGCTTGCCTATAGGGAGAGGTGCCACACAGTTCAGGGATCCCACAGACTTGTGGGAGGGTTCATGGTTGGATTCCAGCCCACACTGCAGGCCAGCCGGGTTGCAGATGGTAGTCTCTGGTCCGACATCGCCCTGGCAACAGCAGCCCACATCGACAAGGGCAAAGAATAATTAAAAATCACACCTCCTAGGGTATATATGCAGAGCGATGGGTGATCTTTCAAAGCGCTTTGTCTGCAATTCTCCATACCTTTATC
>JACYXH010000054.1:372500-400000 GCA_026745465.1 Lota lota
GTCTGCCAGCTCCGCTCAATCTCCCTACTGTAGACACACACACACACACACACACACACACACACACACACACACACACACACACACACAGCCAAACCACACACATACACTACATCTACCCCAAGCTTGTTTATACACTCTTCATTTCCCACCTTTTATCTATCCTTCTTCTTCCTCGTCCTCTTCCCTTACTATGCCTGTTTTTGTTTGTGTCACCGTTTTACTCTCGTCTCTGCGATGGTCGTCTTTCCTCGTACCGGGCCCCGGGGAAAGAACCTTGAGCTTCTAACTTCCAGTGCCTGTGCACACTCAAACACTGACCTGTCCCTCCCTCCCACCACACACACATGCACACATGCACGCACACGCACAAACACACACCTTCAACCCCTCAAAACACACCAGGCTTGTCCTTGGGCTGATGGGGTTTCATTTGGGAGGCCAAGACCCCCTCCACCCAAACACACACACAAACATGCACGCACACACGCACAGGCACATGCACACACACACAAACAGATGAACTGCATGGCAAATAACAGAGACACAGCTGGAAATCAGCCTCACAAAGTAAATGATGGGTCAACACACACACCCACACTCTCTCTCAAACACACTCTCTCTCAAACACACACACACACGCACACATCATGTCCCTACGCTCCAGGTACATTTCAATTGCTGGGCTTGGTACATGTTGATGGATTTGATTCTCTCTCTCTCTCTCTCTGTCTCTCTCTCTCTCTCTCTCTCTCTCTCTCTCTCTCTCTCTCTCTCTCTCTCTCTCTCTCTCTCTCTCTCTCTCAGTGTTCTTCACTACTTCCTCCATTTAACTTGTTCTGAAATATTAATGTTCCTCAAAGGTCTCATTTTACACAAGTTGGAGCCCTGGTGTATTTTTCTTTTCCTTTTTTAATTTAATGTTTTACCTTTCGACTTCGCCGCAGACCCAGAGATATAGATCATAATATGTTTTTAGACGTGTTTTTACACTCATTATCTGCTTAACATGGCTCCCTCCATCTGGTGAGCAGTGTGTACTGTGCAGCTGATTTGAATAATTGCTGTGGTTTAGTCAAAACGGGGCCAGGGTGACTATTATGCTAATGAGGACATGTAAAAGGAAGTCTGAAAAGAGATCGCACCGCAAACCAAAGAGCCGAGTCGCGCCGCCTCTCAACTTATCCTTGTTTTTCTCCAACGTCTTCTTCTGCGACTTTTGAAAGCGTAGCTGAGCTTCACTGTGGGGAAATCGGATGATCGTAACCACGGCATGACCATGGTCAATGGCCAACGCAGACGCACACACGCATACACACATATACATACACACACGCGCACGCACACGCATACACACATATACACACACAGATCAGCACATTACATCACACACGTCAGCAGAACCCAGAAGATTTTATTGTGGTTGACCAATATATGTCTAGTCCATCTGCTGTGTTTATATCTGTTATACTTTAAAACTCCCAGAAATGTCAGCTTCCATCAGTCCTACTATGTTATAACAGATTTCCTGACCCAGCAGTACTACTATGTTATAGCAGAACCTCTGATCCAGCAGTCCTACTATGTTATAGCAGAACCTCTGATCCAGCAGTCCTACTATGTTATAGCAGAACCTCTGATCCAGCAGTCCTACTATGTTATAGCAGAACTTCAGATCCAGCAGTCCTACTTGTTTCTTGTTTTGTTCGGAAACATTCAGAGATATTCTACCGGAGAGAAGCTGAATCGTGCAAGTAGACGAAGCTTCTAGAAGGGGATTTTAATACGTGTATTCCCACAATGGCTATTCTACACGATGACGATTTTAAACCTTTACAAACCGCTGGCCGAGTTCATGTTATTCAATTACGCGCTTCCAGATCCCTGCTTCCAGCGACGTGATTGGTCTAAACAAAAAGCAACACTTGTCTGCCATCAGACTTTAAACGTTCATCTAAAGTTAGATTTATGAGACGCAGTGTAACCCAGGACATGTCCTGTGAAGCTTCTGAAGAACCATTTGATTGTCAAACACACTTTTAAATTGTGTGTGTGCGCGTGTGCATGTCTGCGTCTGCGTGTGTGTGCATGTGCATGTGTGTGTGTGTGTGTTTGTGTTTGTGTGTCTGTGTGTGTGTGTGCACGTGTGTGTGTGTGTGTGTGCGCGTGTGTGTGTCCTATACAGCGAAGAGGTTTGGCGTCACGGAGGTGCCCATGGATTCGGTGACGTTCATCTCCCACGCCACCCAGGCGCGGCTACGCACCGTCCTTGAGATGGTGTCCACCATCGCACAGCACCGCCTCGACTCCTGCAAGGTAGTGCTAACTCTCTCCCTCCCTCTCTCTCACTCTCACTCTCTCTCTCTCTCTCTCTCTCTCTCTCTCTCTCTCTCTCTCTCTCTCTCTCTCGTTCTCTCTCTCTCTCTCGTCTCTCTCTCTCTCTCTCTCTCTCTCTCTCTCTCTCTCTCTCTCTCTCTCTCTCTCTCTCTCTCTCTCTCTCTCTCTCTCGCTCTCTCTCTCCTCAGTCCCATCTCCACTTCATATGGGCTTTTGTCTTCAAACATGAAAGCTACATCGCCTACACGCTGACCTTGTTTGGTCCACGGATTCCACACATTATTTTATTGAATATTGCATATGTTTTCATTTCATATTATTATTACGCGTGTGTGTGTGTGTGTGTACAAATTTATCTTTGTCTCTCTCTCTCTCTCTCTCTCTCTCTCTCTCTCTCTCTCTCTCTCTCTCTTTCAAACACACACACAGACAGACATGTACACAAAACTATTAACATGAAAATGCTCTGAAGACACAATTCTGGAACCATTTTTTGTTTACGATAAACTTATTGTGGATACGCTCCTGTACGTATAAGAATGAATAAGCGTGCACATGCTCACACATGCATGCGTACCATTCACACAAACACAGAGCACCCTCGCAAACCTTCAAGCGTAAACTATCTTACCTGTGCACACACACACACAGAGACAGACGCACACCATTCTATACCTTCTTTAATGCACACAAGTCGGTTGACTTATTAGACGCACACACGCACACGCACGCACGCAAGCACACACGCACACAAACACTGAGAGATTACCAAAGTGTTTATTATTTTGTTGTTTTGCTGGCAACCGTGGTGAATAAACAGGAGAGCGTGGGCATTAAATAGTCAGTCAGAAGTCTGGGCCTCCGTCTGCACATTTCACCGCTCTTTGTTGTTATCAGAGGAACCTCATCTCTCCTCGCTGTCTTGAATGTGACGGCACCAGCGCGTCTAATTGGTTTCCATTAAAGCTCAGAACCCCAACCCCAACACTACACTCCGTTCACGCCGTAGACGAGCGGGAGGAAAACTTTTACAACTCGTTTTACCCTTCACTCACAAACCCACAAACCCACAGACACACTCAAACACACAGTCAAACACATACTCAAACACATACTCAAACACACACTGGCCAGGGAGGGAGGGAGAGGGAGAGAGGGAGAGAGAGAGAGAGAGAGGGAGGGAGAGGGAGAGATTGGACCAGTGGCTGTCCCTGTGTTGTCGCATGGTGCCTCTTTCATATTCTCTCTCTCTCTTTTTTCTCACCCCTTTCTTCTTCTGCGGTTTTTGTATATTAGGCCCGTATTCCACATGCCAGCTTTCCATCTCTCTCTCTCACACACACACACATATATACACCCACACACACATTCATGCACACATACTCACACACATACTCACATATGCACACACACACACACACACACACTCAAACACACACACACACGCACACACACAAAAACCGTCACCTCCTCCCCTCCTCTGTCACTGTGAATATGCACTGTTGACATCAGCGTTAGAAAAAAGGCGATAAGATTAAAAAGAGAGACGGGTGAGGCCTGGAGAGAAAGCAGGGGGTCTGGGGGAGAGCAGGGGGACTGAGAGAGAGCAGGGGGGTCTGGGGGAGATTAGGGGGTTTGGGAGAGAGCAGGGGGTCTGGGAGAGAGCAAGGGGTCTGAGGGAGAGCAGGGGGTTTGGGAGAGAGACGGGGGTCTGGGAGAGAGACGGGGGTCTGGGGGAGAGCAGGGGGTCTGGGAGAGAGACGGGGGTCTGGGGGAGAGCAGGGGGTCTGGGAGAGAGCAGGGGGTTTGGGAGAGAGACGGGGGTTTGGGAGAGAGCAGGGGGTGTGGGAGAGAGCAGGGGGATTGGGAGAGAGCAGGGGGATTGGGATGGAGCAGGGGGTCTGGGGGAGAGCAGGGGGATTGGGAGAGAGCAGGGGTCTGGGAGAGAGCAGGGGGTTTGGGAGAGAGACGGGGGTTTGGGAGAGAGCAGGGGGGTCTGGGAGAGAGCAGGGGGATTGGGAGAGAGCAGGGGGATTGGGATGGAGCAGGGGGTCTGGGAGAGAGCAGGGGGTTTGGGAGAGAGCAGGGGGATTGGGAGAGAGCGGAGCGACCGCAGTATAAGTGCTGCCTCAGCGACGCAACAAAGCATGCGACCAGTTGAGAGGAGATGAGAGAGAGAGAGAGAGAGAGAGAGAGAGAGAGAGAGAGAGAGAGAGAGAGAGAGAGAGAGAGAGAGAGAGAGAGAGAGAGAGAGAGAGAGAGAGAGAGAGAGAGAGAGAGAGAGAGAGAGAGAGAGAGAGAGAGAGAGAGAGAGAGAGAGAGAGAGAGAGAGAGAGGGGGAGTGAATTTTCTCCTGTGAACTTCCACTGATGTCTGCTGCTCCGTGTTTCAACGGCAGTGAGTGCAAACGTATACACACATACTCACACACACACACACACACACACACACACGGTTATATTGCATGCATGGACTGCTCAGGAGGTACAAACACATAGACATGTCCACACAGTCAAACTTGTTGTGAAACAAACAATTCTACAATTTAACTGTCTGATGACCCACAAGCTTTGTGGCGTGTGTGTGGGTGGGTGCATCGCATGCACGAGAAGCGGCAGGTGTAGATAAAGTTATGGGTGCCAGGCGGGACACACTTCCACTGCACAACATTACGTCGTCGCTGTCGTCTAATTCAGTTGTTCTTGATCTGCTTGTTCCAAAAGGGATGGTTTGGTTAAATGTTTTGTGATCTCTCCCTCTGTCTGTCTGTCTGTCTGTCTGTCTGTCTGTCTGTCTGTCTGTCTGTCTGTCTGTCTGTCTGTCTGTCTGTCTTTGTATCTTTCTCTCTTTCTTTATTTCTGTCTGTCTCTCTCTATTTCTCTCTCTCTCTCTCTCTCTCCCCTTCTCCCCCCGTCTCTCCCCTTCTCCCCCCGTCTCTCCCTCCTCTCCACGCGGTCCCAGGATGAGGAGTGGTACGAGCAGTCTGCAGATGTGCGCGCCCAGCTCAAGTTCTTCGAGCAGCTGGAGAGAATGGAGAAGCAGAGGAAGGACGAGCAAGAGAGAGAGAGCCTGCTGAAAGCTGCTAAGGTGAGTTCCTCTTCCTGTCCCACGGTGGCCCAGGGTGCCATGCGGGTGTGTGGGTTTGCACCCAGTGTGGGGTAGTCCGGTGACGGGTGCTGCAGAGACAGCGTCACCCATGGATGGGTCCACTTCTCTGTGATTTCTCCAGCCAAGCTCCTGAGGAAATCGGACGGAAAACAGAATAAAACATTTTCTCTGTAATTGTTTTTACTCCAAATAGCCATGAATCATTTTCGAATCATCATGATGAAAAAAATAAAATAAAATAATAATAATAATTCCAGAATGTAATCATTACTATTAATACATTAATATCAGTAGCCAGAGAACAATGTAACAGATATTTTTGTCAACTAAAAAAAAAAAGTGCGCTTTTTACTGCAATGCTCATCCCCAAGACCAGTTTAGTTTATCCACTGGTACAAAAACCGAATCACCGCATCCTCTGGAAGAGCTCTTTTTTTGTGGAAATAAAGAAAGCCTTCCGGCCGAACATTAACACATCTCTGGGTTAATTTAATTAATTTTGAATGGAGGCAATGTCCCACAGTAAAAAGAGGAAGCCCTGATTGCGGAACGCCTCGCCATCTTAATTGCGTTATTACGACGGGACCTCTTGCATGCAGGGGCATCAGAAAGTCCTCTGGCTGATGGAGACCGCGGCCACACAACCTCCAGACCAGCCCTCCGTTCTTTACACGCTGCCGAGGACAATAAACCCCCTGAAAACCCTTTTATTTGTTTGGTGTGGTCGTCAAAGGAGACAGTGCCTTAGCGGTAAAGGACACCATAAACCCCGTGATTAAAATGGGGTGTCGTCGGCGGCAGTTAGGTTGATTCCACCATTTTGTCATGCATTTTCCCTCCCTCCCGTTAAAGGCTGTCTCCATTAACAGCATTCATAAAAAAATAGAAATAACATTTTATTCCCAAAGTCTGCTCTGCGAGGGCTTGCCTGGGGCCTTCCAGATAACTAGAAGCACATGGCTGATGGAGTTTGTCTACACAAACAGCGACTCGCAGGCATTTGAACCCCTTTTCCCTGGGTTTTAATGTACAATTACAACCTCCCGAGGCCTCACACTATAACACTGTATTACACAAAAGACATAGCTTCGCTATGAATGCAAAGTTACTTATTTTTAAACTTCTCCTAGCCAAGTTGTAAACCGCGTCCTGGCGTTTTCGGACGTTCTGCGGACACGCCGGCACGCACAAACAAACACACACATACACACACACACACACACACACACACACACACACACACACACACACACACACACACACACACACACACACACACACACACACACACACACACATACACATACACACACACCGTTCGGCACACATGCACACAAACTTACAACCACACACACACACACACACACACACACACACACACACACACACACACCGTTCGGCACACATGCACACAAACTTACAACCACACACACACACACACACACACACACACACACACACCGTTCGGCACACATGCACACAAACTTACAACCACACACACACACACACACACACACACACACACACACACACACACACACACACACACACACACACACACACACACACACACACACACACACACACACACACACACACAAACAGCAACTCCCCAAACGCAGAGTGTGGGGACGGCTGTAGCGAGCCCCCTCCCTGCGGTCTGGCCGCCAAGACAGGAAACCAGGGCAGCTGACAGAGGAGATGTAGAGCACGCCGGTGGCTCCACTGCCCTTTGTAAACAGTCCATCTGTAGTCCACACACACACACGCACACACACACACACACGCACACACACACAGCCCCGCCCCCTGCCACCATGCCCCCCCCCGCGACCCGCTCCCTGAAAACTGCTTAGCTTAGCGAAGGGCCCGCTAATTTGACCCATTGAATAGGGACCTCTTCAAATACCCCTCCCCCCCATACCCATCCTCCCTACTACTGCCCCCCCCCCCCTCTCTCTCTCTCCACCTCCTCCTCTTCACCATCCATTTAAAATATGACTCCAGTTTTGAGGGATGCTCTGGCCGGCCGGGGGCCAAACGCATTAGTCTTAGTTGAGATACCGACCAGTACGTGAACCGCCTGATATATTTAAAGCCAATTAGCAAGGAGAGGGGCAGGAGGCCCGCTGTCTGCCAGATACAGAGAGGGAGAGAGACACAGACGGAGAGAGGGAGAGAGACAGGCGGAGTGAGAGAGAGGGAGAGAGCGGGTGAGAGACACAGACGGAGAGAGACACAGACAGAGAGGGAGAGAGACACAGACAGAGAGAGAGAGAGGGAGGGAGTGAGGGAGAGAGAGAGAGAGGCCAGGAGAATAGAGAGCTATTTAAACAGAGAGGGAGAGATACGGAGAAATAAGGAGCTAGAGAAGAAGAGGGCAGGAGGAGCAGAGCAGGAGCAGAGCAGGAGGACCAGATTAGGAGGAGCAGAGGCAGAGCAGGAGGAGCAGAGCAGGAGGACCAGATTAGGAGGAGCAGGGGCAGGAGGAGCAGAGCAGGAGCAGAGCAGATGGACTAGAGCAGGAGGCCATGGAGGGAACCATGGTCGCTTGTCTTTGGAAACGGGAGAAAAACAAAGTGATGTTCTCCCTGTGCCTATACGTCTGTGCACACACATGGAACACTTTCTCCCCCCCACATGCATAAATGATGTCAAGTGTAATGATCAGAAACTGGTCAAGAGGCACCTGGGGGCCAAGTGTGCTGCAGGGTGGCTGGGCTCCTGGCAGAGAAGCCCATCAGATAATGAGTGGAGCATATCAGCTCTCTGCAAAGTGGCTTCGGAGGCGGATGACTCAAATAGCCGGGATATCTTTTACGGAAAGCGTAAAAAAACACAACTATCAAGATCATGTTCGCACCCATATAATAACTATTTAATTGGCCTGTGGTATTTTAAACTGCCAGTATCGCCCGCAGTGGTCAGTGTTACTTGTGCTGAAGGATTCCCAGGGACAAGTACGGCCACCCATATCCCAGCCCCTGATTAAAATAGAAGTGCTGTGTTGTTACGGCACACACACACACACATGTATGTACATGCACACACACACACACACACACACACACACACACACACACACACACACACACACACACACACACACACACACACACACACACACACACACACACACACAAGCTCATACATGGACATGCACGCATGTGCACACACTGACACACCGACACACGCACATGCATGTACACACACACACATACGCACATGCATGTACATGCACGCGTGCACACACACGCACATGCATGTACACGCACACACACACATAAACACACAGTGACAGTGACATATAGCCATTGAGACCCAGCAACATCCTTTGCCTAGTGTGTGTGTGTGTGGTTGTAGGGAGGTCCGTGTGTGTGTGTGTGTGTGGTTGTAGGGGGGTCCATGCCTGTGTGTGTGTGTGTGTGTGTGTGTGTGTGTGTGGTTGTAGGGGGGGTCCATGCCAATGTGTGTGTGTGTGTGTGTGTGTGTGTGTGTGTGTGCGGTTTTAGGGGGGTCCATGCCTGTGTGTGTGTGTGTGTGTGTGTGTGTAGGGGGGTCCATGCCTGTGTGTGTGTGTGTGCGTGCGTGCGCGTGTGTGTGTGTGTGCGGTTGTAGGGGGGTCCATGCCTGTGTGTGTGTGTAGGGGGGTCCATGCCTGTGTGTGTGTGTGTGTGTGTGTTAGGGGGGTCCATGCCTGTGTGTGTGTGTGTGTTGGGGGGTCCATGCCTGTGTGTGTGTGTGTGTGTCTGTGCGTGCGTGCGCGTGCGTGTGCATGCTCGTGTGTGTGTGTGCGTGCGTGCGTGCGCGCGCGTGTGTGTGTGTGTGTGTGTGCTGGCTCGTAGAGAATTTTTAATAACCTCCTTTGATTAGAATCCCCCTCCAGCGGCTTATTTAGGGCTGGATTTGGAGCGGGTGTAAAGGCCAGCGCCCCGCGGGGGGGCCGCTCCATTGCACTTCTCTGAATTCAGATGCGATGTCCTTGACGCCCCTCGTTCCCGTTCCCCCACCCCGGCCGCAACAGATGAGAGCCAGGGGGTTTTCACCGCGGGGGGGGGGGAAGTGGGGGGGGGTTGTGGGTTACCAGCGACAGGAGGGGAGATTCTTCAAACCAGCTGTTAACCTGTGTCGTCGTCGTCGTCGTCCCCCCCCCCCCCCCCCCCCGTCCCCCCCACACACACACACACACATTTCTTTTCAGTCTTTTTCTTCTTCTTTTGTTTGACTCCGCAGAGCCGGTCGAGACAGGAGGACCCGGAGCAGGCGCGGCTGAAGCAGAAGGCTAAGGAGGTGAGCTAACGTGCAGATCGTTACCCTTGACATTTGCCAAGACTCGGGTGGATACATTTTTCATGACCCGTCTACATATGCAATGCCATTTAAAGTCTGATTTAAAAGTTATAATTAAAGGTTGAGGAATTATATCCTGCTGATTGGGACCGATGCGCACAGCAGGGGATTTTAATGAAAGATTTGAGGTCCTTCTAATATTCAAAATAGTTCCTGAATTTCCTGCACAATTTTATATCATATTTTTATTGAGTGGTAATGTACATAGTGTCCATTGTGCACACCCTCTTTTATGTGTATTGCAACATTTATTTCTTACTTTCATTATCGTTCATATTTTCCTTATTTTCATTACCGTTGTCCATAATTTTCTCTGCAAGTTCATATTGCAAGAATATTATTGCACTAAAGGTAAAATTGTTTATGACTATCTAGTTGCAAAACAACCGCACAAAACATAAATCTCTCCTGGGAATTGAGCCAAAATACAGCAGAAAGTTTGCGGATAAGCAAGCAAAAAGTTAATCTTTTGGTAATGTTGTACATATATGAAAACAGACTTCAACTGGATCTCAAATGTACGACGTATATAGTCACTACTGAGAATAATAATATAAAACCAATATTCTGTTGTTTTCCCAACTCTGGGCTGTCGACACAGACTCAGCGTGAGCTTCAGAAGGTTTTTTTTTCTCAAGATGGAGTTTGCGCTCGTTGTATTCCTGTTGGTAGGACGAGGTTGCTTTTGTCCTATGGTTCTTACGAGCGACTGCTGTAGCGTTTCGATTCCCCACGGAGCCCGGCAAAACAGACCCTTGTTCTTCCAGCGGTGGGTTAATGTTGTTGACGCAAGCCAAATGCTTCTGTCACAGATGAAGTTTGAGCGCTATCGCTTTTATTTAGTTTACTCCTCCAGAAGAAAACAACTTTTGCCGGTAGTTCACAAGCTGCGCCAAGGCAGGACTAAAACAGTGTGTTGCTCACCTGTTATTGTTTTCGCCAGAGATAGTCCTAACTTGTTTCTAATACTTTTCGCTTTTTCAACTTGACGGGGGCGCCGTGTTAGTGAACCCTCCACCTCATGCAGTAAAGCACAGACACGGCAGCAACACACAAACACTACTCCAGGCCTTTCTGTTGACTACCTCCGTGGATCGTTTGGAAACGTTCTCCTGGTCGAGATCACTGAAAGTCCCCGTGCAAGGTCACCCGCACGCTGACGACAGAGACTCGTGTTCCAGTCCCGAGCACGAGTCTCTAATCTCCGGACTCACACCTTCTCCCCCCCCCCCCCACCACCTCCGTGGCGCACAGATCTATCCGGCGCGATGAGCAACGCCCCACTCCAGCCCCCCCCACCCCCGCTAGATCTCAGCCTTCCCAGAAGCCCTGCATATGCAAATGAGGTGGTATAATAGGCAGGGAGATAGGTTTGGCCCCAGGGTGCGTGTGATCAAAGTGGATCTCCTCCCTGTTAAGTGGCGAACAGCTCATCATCATGGATGCGGTCAGATTAGCTCCTTGCGGAGGAAGGCGCGGCACGTGTGCACGCACACGCACGCGCACACGCACGCACGCACCCACTCTCCTCTTCATCTGGAATGAAGAGGAGTGTTAGAGGCGTGGGGTGTGAGTGTGAGAGTGTGTGTGTTTGTGAGTGAGTGAGTGAGTGTGTGTGTGTGTGTGTGTCTGAGTGTGTCTGAGTGAGTGTGTGTGTGTGTGTGTGTGTGTGTGTGTCTGAGTGAGTGATAGTGTGAATTGTTACTTTATGTAAGATAAAGAGATGATGAAATTCCCATGACCTCGTCCAAACAACCCCTCCCTCCCTCCAACTCTCTCCCACCTCGCTCTCCTCCCCTGCTCTTAGCGCTGGCTGTTTCCCTGTGGCCGCGCGTGCCTCCCCCTGTTTCCATCACCTGGCTGGCTCAGGGCGACAGAGCTGGCTGCTCGTGTCACTGCAGAGTCTGTGTGCGGCTCCCACATCTGCACCCCTCTCATCAGGATAATGAGCGCGTGCTCCTCGCGCACCAGGCGACAGAGTAGCACAGCCGGCCTCTCTCGGTGAAACACACACACGCGGACACACGCAGGCACACGGGGGCACACACACACACACACACACACACATACAAGGGCGCACATACATCCACACACACATACACCCACATATATGCACACGCGCGAACACCCCCCCCCCCCACACACACACACACATAATTATTATATTATATTATCATTATATAAAAATATATAATAATTACACTTGCATACGCACCTAGACACATTGTGACAAATTTTCACACACACACACACACACACACACACACACACACACTAATACACGCACACAAATACATACACACACACCCCTTAACACATGGAGACAAACACACACACACACGCACCACGGGAGTGGTGTGTAGAAGGCAGGTCTGTCGCAGCAGGGAGGGCCAAGTGGTTTTTAAAGCGACCCATCGGTGATGAATGGAACCTAGTTAGATTAAATCTCTGTACACTGGGGGGCACTGTTCTAGTTACGTGATCGACCGCTCACTCGTTTCAGGACCTGTGACAGCATATGATTTTATGAAATTGCTGTGCGCTTCAATTTTACAGGCCCACGTTGACTTATGTAGAATCAGGTGCGTCTGCAGTGAACACTCCCGGGGGGCTATACATTTGATACAGTCTCGCACAGGTGGGAGTCAGTCTGTGCAGCTCAAGACGCTTCCAAGGGTGAAATTGTCTGTTCCAAATATTACGCGTTGCAATTCAATTATATTTTTTGGGGTGCACTTTACTCGTACAAACGAGTGATTTAGGAGACTCGATTTTATCCAATGTGACTAACGGTGATCACAGATGCATGGGCTACTAGTAATATTAATTAATTTTACTCTATTTATATGGTGACAGTAATGATGAGGTGATAGTAATTATTAATTAGAGAAGTATTAAAGTACTAAAGAAACCACATGCTTTTGGTTTATCACCATGACCAGAAATTATCTGTGTCTTTCCTTTACAAAGTACATTTTACCAGATTATCCTGGATTGTTAAACAATTTTCCGAATGTCAAAAGGTGTGTTTTTCCACACAGTTTTTACATCGAAATGATTCATGTGCACCTGCGCACACACACAGATAATGGTTTCTACTGGATTCCTTACTTTGCCGATTTTTATTTGAGATGCAGAAATGTGAGATATTCAGAAGTACTTTTTGTACAGTTGTACTACTGCTTTATATATTCGAGGGTTTGTTTAAATGCATTTTCAGTGGGTTCACTTTTTTTACGACGATGACCAAATGGAAAAACCCAATCTGTTATTTTTTATCACACATTTTGCCCATTGTGTACTTCACTTTAGCTCCAGAAATGGAACAACTGTTCTCTTTAACAGTTGTTTGCCACTGCTTTGTATAGTCCACCGTTTATTTAAGGGGATTTTACTTTCATACTTTTTAGTATGAACCATTATAGTTCCAACACAATAGTGTCACAAGGTAATCCAGTCCCTTATTTTATATTATATAGTTTGCCAGTTGTGTACTTCATTTTAGAAACGGAAATCTAACATATTCAGAACTATTTCTTCGGGTTGCTTACCACTCCTTTACATAGTACACAGTTTGTTCAACTGCATTTTCTTTTTCTTTATTTAAAACTTTTTTATTATAGTTGTCACAACGTAATCCAATCTATTCTTACATCGGCATTGACCAAATGATCGATACAAAATAATACAAACACATCCCGTGCAGTACATATAACAGCCCACTATGCCAGCCACGCTCAGCACGTCCAATCCACAGCGAGTGCTTGGTTACATCACCGTATCGACAAGTGGTGGCGGAGGGATTTTCCACGCATTATAGGAACTCTGGCCACAGCTCTCCTCTTGTGCCAGACACAGGAGAATCAAAGCCCAGTGGATCCAGTGCTTGGAGCTGTGAAGCTAACCGGCTAACAATGCTGCCGGTTGTTATTCAGGCTTACCACGCTAAACCTGAAAACAATGCAAAAACGACTGACGCCATACCGGCTAGCAAATGAGACGTAACATCACTAAGATCAGAGAGGAGGCCAAGTGTTGTTGGACTGTTGTCATTGTGTGATACACACAACATTGGTAATGATACTCTGTAAACCCAGCTCTCCCGGTTCTGTCCACCGCCGGTGGCAGCTAGCCAGGCTGTTTGTGGCTCAAAGCCCGCGTGAGGGAAGCAGAGAGGACAGAGCAGTGCGGTTCCTCTTATGCTTCCATTCACCGCCGTTTGGCCCAAAGGTCACATGGGCTATTTCAGAAATGCCCCCAGTGAAAATCAATGGGCAAAACGAGCAGCCCAATGCCTGTTTGTTGCTGTTGTCGTGGTAGCTGTGTCCGTGTGCTTTGTCTGCTACAGTACTGACGGGGGGGGGGGGGGGGGGGGGGGGGGGGGGGGGGGAGGAGAGGAGAGGAGAGGAGAGGAGAGAGAGAGAGAGAGAGAGAGAGAGAGAGAGAGAGAGAGAGAGAGAGAGAGAGAGAGAGAGAGGTCACACTCATAGAGAAGGAGGTACGTATTTTTGCTGTTGAAGAGCGGAGAGGGGTGTGAAAAGAATTGAAGAGAGATGGAGGGACAACGTATGATGGAGAGAGAAAGGAAGAGAGATAGATTGAGGGGGAGAGAGAGGGAGGGAAAGAGGATGATAGAGCGAGAGAGGAAGAGAGAGAGGGGGAAGGGGAGAGAGAGAGAGAGAGGGAGTCAGGTCGGTATAGATACATCACGGTGTCAGACACACAGACACACTGCGGCCACAGATTCATCATCACAGCCCGTCTGCAGGCGCAACCGGACACAGGAAACGAATGAACAAGGGAACATCGGAGAGGAAACACAGGGAGAGGAGAAGAGAAACCAGGAGTAGAGAGGAGACAAATTGAGCCCCTTGTACCGGGCAAAAGCCCTCTCCATTCTTTAGTAATCCCTGCAAACCGCTGTCGGGTTTTATTTCCCTCCGTAGCGAGTCGACAGTACTGTGCCAATCCTCGAAAGCAAGCAGGGCGAGCACAGACATCGTCCCGGAGGAAGAGAGTTTTCCTCATTCCGATGTTACTATCAATCCTGCACATGCTCATTTAGTACAGAGTAATATAGACCATCATTGAGCATATGAATGAATTCATTCTTTGTTATTGTTATTATTATAGCGATGGCATGACTGTAGGGTTCGGCCCATCGTGGACTATGGTATCGTAGCATTATAGAATATATGGTAAATAGATTTGGTTGTATTTGGGCCATGATTTTTTGAAATCTTAAATCACTGGTTCCCCCGATATCAGTACGTCCAAACTGAAAATATGGTGGTGATTGTCCGTGCTTTCCACCCCAGCGTGCAGATCTGTCTCACTGGCTGGAGAATCCAGGCCATTGATGTTCTGGGCCCTGGCTTCAGAATTTAATTTGTTGAAACCCATAAATAATGTACGGTAAATGTGTTATTAAAAAAGCCCAATTATGCATCTCCTTTTGCAGTGCACATAAAAAGATACAAAGAAATAGTGGAAGAGGGAGATTTTGCACTCATGGTTTGAACACGAAACGTTGAAGGAGTATCACTTTTAAAAGTATTTTTAATTGCTGGACCCCGGCGACAGCCTAGAAGACTAGCGAGTGTTAAAGATTGACTGGACGATGCCGTGGTTAGCGAGGGTGTATATTGTAGTTTTTCCAGGTTTCTTCGCTGGAAGATTAGCACAAATAATGTGGGGTTCTGGACAAGAGCACAACAGCAAATTAAACAAGCAGCATTCTTTCATCTCCCTAAAAACGATGCTTGCGTTGCCCATGAGCAGAACATTTAACCCCTGAACGCTGCAGTAGAGGAGCTTTAGTGGCCAATAGTGTGCAGTGCACACTCCACCTTTGAACATTTAATTAAGCCTTAAATAGTGTTTTATTTAGATCGCCTTTGCAACACTCGCCAAAACTAACACTGATACGTGGTTCTCTTCTCCTCCCAATTCTACACCATTCTCCTCTCCTCCTCTCCTCTCCTCTCCTCTCCTCTCCTCTCCTCTCCTCTCCTCTCCTCTCCTCTTAAAACTTCCCCAAATCCCAATGTCTTGCAGCAATGCTCTTCCTTTCACTCAGAATAATTCCAAAAGAGTTGTGTAAAACGAAGAGCTGTCCAATGGGAATCTCACAGCTTTTTGTTAGAATAATTCTAGTCAAATATTTTTTCTCCTACGGCTATAAGAAGGATGTATGTTTTTTTGTTTTTTCGTGCCTACGTTTGCACACCAGTGCGTTCGGAGAAAGACTTCATCCGCTTCCCAACAGATTCTGCCCTTTCTCGACTCTCAGCCTCGCGTGGCTCCAGTCAAACACAGAGGCGCTTATGTCCTGACCAAGTGGATCAGCATAGAGTCACCCGAATCTGGATCGATTTGTATGCTTGTGACATATGCCCAACCGTGGTCAAGTTGAGCATATTCCTCCCTCGTTGCATGTGTTATAAATAACTGCACACACACACACACACACACACACACACACACACACACACACACACACACACATACACACAATAACGCTGCGCAATGTATTCAAATCATTTCCCCTTTCGGCTAAGCCGGGGTCGGTGTAGGGGCCTAAATGTACACACATGTTCTGTGATTACCCCGGCATCCTCCACAAGTGACCGGGTCACGGTGGAGAACCGGGATCCGCCCACGCCGAGCGCCGGCTCGCACTCCTCCGATGCCGGGAAGGTCTCCAGTGGGTCGGAGCGGGGAGTTCACGGGCCGCCGTCTTCTCAGCCCCTCTCCGCAGCGCCGCACTTCTCAAAGAGCTGCCTGGCTCGAGGGCACGCGCCCGCCGGTGAGAACCCGTGCCTCTCCCTTCTTCGCCGGTGACTTTCAAAGAGAATTCCTGCTGCTTGGTGGGTCCCCGGCTTAGAGGAGTTCTGTTCTCCACCCCGAGGGCTGTTGTAGCACACAGATGCACCCCGCTCTCCAACCAGAGCAGGGCAGCTTTTTGTTGTGGGCTTGTGTTTTTTGTTGTGTGTCCTCATCGTGGTCGACGCACATGTATCGTTGAGAACATGGTTCGTGTTGAGTTTTGAATGGGAAAGACGACGATGGTGGTTGTGACGAATTTAAGTTTCGTGTCATCGTAAACATCGCCATGCACAGGGTTGTTCCCTTCTCGTTTCTTTTGGAGACGTTCTTAACGTCACTGAAGTCCACTATCGCACGGCAAGGATACATCCGAGGATCTTCTGCAGGCTACTTAATAGTTCACTCTACACCTATTTTGTATTTGTTGCTTTGTCTTCAGTAGTTTCAACTCACCTCCCCCCCTCTTCTCCTCAAGACATATCACAAGAAAAAAACAAAGTACCTTTGGTGTTCCTGTGTGTTTTTGAATATTACAAAGTGCTGTAATGAGCGGGAAAACAACTATAAAAAAGGGGGAGATTTGTTTCGCGGTGCCTCGGAGGGAGACAGCGGCCTTGTCTCCTCGCTGAGCGCGCCTCTAGGACCACTCTTCTCTTCTTGGGACTTCTTCTAACGACGGGGGAATTGGGGACGCCAGAGCTACGCTCGTGGCTAGGAGCCAGCCTGCTTCGCCTCGGATGGGAGAGAGGCGGAGGAGGAGGGAGGCAGTGGGAGGAGGAGGAGGAGGAGGAGGCAGGACACATTTCAATTAGGCAGCAAACACCACACGGAAAGGAGCGTTAAATAATTAATATAATAGAACGGATAGAAAAAGAAATACCTTCACTCTTTTCACTCACCTCAAATGACGGACCTCCTGCAGAAACCCACCTTAAACCTCTCCCCCATATAGCCTTCTCTCCCCCTCTCCCTTTTTTTTCATTTAAATAGATATATATTAATCCATATATATTTTTAGATGTCATTTGTGTGTAATTCATGCGGGAAGGGTGCTATCCTAGGGTCTTAGTGAGGTGATGCTAACTGTGCCAGCCCGGCCGCGTGTTTCCATTAGATTGTCATGTTGGCTAATTAGAGAGCGGCAGCATGATTCACCTTGTTAATTAGGAGGACTTGCACACCATGTGCCCCAGGGCACTGCAGAGGGGAAGAGGAGCCCAGCCGCAGACACTGCTACCCAGCCGCTGCCTGTGAAGAATCCCCCTTCTCATCTACCTTTCCCCCGCGCTCCTTTGTTATTTTATTATTTTTCATTCTTTTCTTTCTATCTTCCTTTCTTTTCCTTTGGATTCGCAGATTAATAAATCATTGAGATCATCTCTCTGTCGCTCTCTATATTTCTCTCTCTCTCTCTCTCTCTCTCTCTCTCTCTCTCTCTCTCTCTCTCTCTCTCTCTCTCAGTGTGAATATCTGAGTTCACATCTTCCCCTGGATGCAAATGAGACGTGATCAATAGCGGGTGACGTGCAGCAAATCCAACCATTGAAAGAGAGAGAGAGAGAGAGAGAGAGAGAGAGAGAGAGAGAGAGAGAGAGAGAGAGAGAGAGAGAGAGAGAGAGAGAGAGAGAGAGAGAGAGAGAGAGAGAGAGAGAGAGAGAGAGAGAGAGAGAGAGAGAGAGAGAGAGAGAGAGAGAGAGAGAGAGAGAGAGAGAGAGAGAGAGAGAGAGAGAGAGAGAGAGAGAGGAAGCAGCCCTGCATGGAGGGAGACGTAGCGAGAGAGAACACTTAAAGTTGGATATTTCCCCTTAGATAAGCAGTATTTTTAATGAACAGCCTTCTCCCGTCGTCGCTCCAGCATAATTTCTTCTGAATCTGCTTAACGCTTATTCCTGGCTACTTCCTTTAACTACTCTCCACTCTTTGGGGTAAAAATGAATTCTGCAAATGTTATTTTTATACAAGTAGAACGCTAGTCATATCATCATCAATTGTGTCCACTTAGTACACCTATGTTTTATTTTGCTGTTTTTGCAATTGAAGTGAAACCGTGATGGTGATCATAAGGCCCCTAGCTTCAGGGGGGCCTGAGAGCCCTAAATAATTGGTCCCGGGCCCCTGAAAGCACTTCTGACACACTGTGCTTCAGAGAAAATGAAACCGACTCAAGTCCATAGATGCACGAGCAGATTTGAATGAATCTCCATAGATAATGTAACATTTTGCCCAGAGAATTAATGTTGAAGACAACGTCTGCTGACGAGGTTATTATAAAATGGATGCTTTGAAAAATCGGTCATGTTTAAGTGTTTAGATGACAACCCATATTTCATATAAATATTAATATTTATATATAATGAACGAAAGCTGTCAGTACATAAGCACAACGTCCAAAAGTGAGGCTTTTGTTGCGAGTACTTGAATAGCATTCAGTACACAACCCAAAATATTTCCAATTCCCATGTAATGCACGTCTCCTTATCTCTTTTACCAAACATGTTACTGAAG
Source organism: Lota lota (assembly GCA_026745465.1). Classification (NCBI taxonomy): domain Eukaryota; kingdom Metazoa; phylum Chordata; class Actinopteri; order Gadiformes; family Lotidae; genus Lota; species Lota lota. The sequence goes on from JACYXH010000054.1 coordinate 391,629, forward strand.
CAGCCTCACAAAGCAACACACACCGCCTGACTGTGTGTTGACGTATCTTTCTTCGCACTTATGATGCTCCTCACGTTGGCTAAACTATTATACACCCCAAAACAACGCTGCAGTGAGGATAATGAGGTGGTTTTCTGAAGATGGCCTCTAAAACACGCACGCACGCACGCACGCACGCACGCACACACACACACACACACACACACACACACACACACACACACACACACACACACACACACACACACACACACACACACACACACACACACACACACACACACACACACACACACACACACACACACACACACACACCAGGATGCAGTCTGCTGCGTAGCCCTGTGTTGCTCAGTGGGAAGGCCATGTCCCACCTCCCTGGGATCCCACACGCTCCAGCCACATGCGAGGCTCAGCAGTGCATGGCTCTCTGGAGGAGGAGAGAGCCCCTCTAAAATGGGACATATGCTCCGTCTACATAGGGGGAGCATAACTCCTGCTGTAGCCCGTAGTCCCACCATGGCTGGCCGGAGGACCTTCTTGGAGAGAGCCACTGGTCTGGCTCTTTATGCTGTGGTGCTAGCCTGCACCAACCCCCCCCCCCCCCATCCTCCTTCCTTCCTCCCTCCCTCCCTCACTCTCCCCCGCTCTCCCTTCCCTGCTTAGTCCCGTAGCCGCCGCCTGTGATGTCAAACGGAGCACGTTCTGCTTCACCAAGGACATCTGTCTGTGAGCGTCTGGGCCGCTGAGAGCGCAGCCCCGGGCTTGGCTGAGGAGGAGGAGGTGGTGGTGGTGGTGGTGGTGGTGGGAGGGTGAAGGGGGGAGAAGTGTGGGGTGAGGGAGTCTTTTGTTAAAAAGAGCAGGGATTGAGAGCTGCAGGTCGGCCATCTTGGCTTCCGGATCTCCTCCGGGCTCTTGGAGTTATGCAGACGGCTCCAAGGATCTTGCTGTGTCCCGGGCCTTTTCATGTGTTAGCATGCTAGTGTGTTAGCGTGCTAGTGTGTTAGCATGCTAGCCTCGTTGTGGATTCAGACCGTGTAGCCGAATAAATAGCGGCTTTTTTAGCGTAAGATGCTTATACTTTTGGGGTTGTGATTTATGAAGTGACGGTTGTTTGATAAATACAATAATAATGCATTTACAATAACAATTTGCATTGGAGTATAAACTACATGTGTGCAGGACGTGACACATTGGAGTGATTGATGGACTGATTTAGTAATCCTTTTAAAGAAATTGAGAAATGAATGTTGGACCCGCGAGGCAGAACACAATCCCCCAGAGGCCTGACATTCGTCGCACGTGATACATTTCTTTATTACGTGGCAGATATTCATCAAATCACAATATAAAGAAACGGAAGACCTTACAGAACATTTGTATACAGTGGCATTTAAAAGCCCCGTCCAACCCATTTGGCGCACTGCTCCCCCAGTCGTTCAGTTGGGAAAGCAGTGAACACAAATCAGGGGTTGGAATAATCGAATGTCACACGGTGACAGCCATCTTAAGACAAGTTGACAGTTGATGACCGTACATGACCGAAGATAGAAAGATAGATAACGGTGGACAGATGCTATACTTGGGAAATATAGATCTGATACTATGGCATAATTCAATTTGAATTTTTGGATGTGTCACTGGAGGTGACTTCTGGTTTTCTCATGTTTCCATTTCTGTCTGGTCGTACATAAGTGAAATAAACCATTCATGTCATGTGGCGTGTAACACAGACCGTTCCTTTCTTTATCAGGATCTGCGATCAATACAAGCAAACCCATTTGTAGCTGTTTCCCTGAGCGTAGTTTACATTGATCAGCTCTGATGCGTGTTGTGATTTCTGGTGGTCCTGAACATGTTCGGCCTCTGCTGACCTTTGCTAATAATTTGACTTTACAAGTCCCAATCCCTTGCCGTAAAAGGGCATCCAGGCTCTCTGAAGCGCTGATATTTGTGCGATTCGGGAGCAACGGATATTTGTTTGGTGACATTGATTGGATCTGGGAAATGTATGGATGTTACAAAGTTTGTTTTTTATTTCCTAGTCCGGGTGGACATTCATATGTTGGTGTTGTTGTGTATTAAGTTGATTTGTTTTACCTATCTGTGTGTCCACATCATGGAAATCAATGCTTAAAGTCCCAATGTGTAACATTTCAACTAGCTTGTAGCTTACAATAACCAGGACATATCTGCAGTCAATGCTGATCGATAATGAGTTCAATAATGTTATCAATAGAATCACATCCTAAAACTGATATATTCTACATATTAAAAATGCTGGCCAGCCCGTGTATATCTCTTTGTTTATAAGAACCTTACTATCGACACTCCTAAACCCCTCCCACTCACCCTAAACCCCTCCCACTCACCCTAAACCCCTCCCACTCACTCCACCCAGCAGAGCTACGCTAGTTCACTTCCCACAGTGTTCTACGCTAATTAGTGTCTTAGTGTTCTACGCCCAGACAGAGTGTCCTCTACACTAATACTAGCTGGTTGCACAGCCAGCTAGTGTGGACAGAACACTTATTTTGTTTTTGGAATTCTGAAAGTCTCCCAGCTACAAACTGGGAGCGGCTCAGTGTTCCACCTTGCGACTTTAATAATGTCACCCAGACCAGCAGAAACTCAGTCTCAGTTCGTCGTCCGGGGCCCTCGGACCCGGAGGAGAGGCCATCTGAAACTGCGTGCTACTCTTCACCTCCCCACAGGACCGCTTGGGTAATGTAATGAGTGATTAACTCGTGTTCAGCTCCTCTAACTCAAGCAGCAGCATGGCACCGGAGTAGGGAACGTCTGAATAAATAAACACAACGTAGTATTTCAGCACACGGGGCGCCAGATTGGGATCAGAAATCAACCTCTTCAGTGACGGGAAATGCAGAGAGGAGGGTTGCAGATGGTGAGATAAGGTCTGCGTTTATCATACAGTCATAAATCTGGAAAGGCAGACACTTGCTGCGGGCCCTCCGAGGCTGTGGTGGATGCCAACTGCCAGGCAGAAAACTGCCGGCATCCTGGTGCCATCAGTGAGATAGCAGACCTCTCTGTCTCTCTCTCTCTGCTTCTCTGCTGTCTCTCTCTGCTGTCTCTCTTTGCTGTCTCTCTCTGTCTCTGTCTCTCTCTCTCTCTCTGCTGTCTCTCTCTGCTGTCTCTCTTTGCTGTCTCTCTCTGTCTCTGTCTCTCTCTGTCTCTGTCTCTCTCTGTCTCTGTCTCTGTCTCTCTCTCTCTCTCTCTCTCTCTCTCTCTCTCTCTCTCTCTCTCTCTCTCTCTCTCTCTCTCTCTCTCTCTCTCTCTCTCTCTCTCTCTCTCTCTCCCTCTCTGTCCCTCTCCCTGCCCTCCTCTCTCTCCGCTCAGAGAGGGTATTCTTTAAGGTCATGCCTGGAGAGCTGTGCGCTGTTTGTGGCCAACCCTAACCTGGTTAGCATTGATAGCATGAATGCTACATCTGATATAACGTGGACCCTGGCTAATAATTTCTTCCAGCCAGCTGCCGGCGAGGTCCGGCGAGTGGCGTCAGCCCTCTCCGTGCGCTAAATATGTATTATCTTTATTTATTATAAAGACAAAATGTACCACCAACACATCCCTACATAATGAGTTGGAGGACTGCCCACCCCCCCCACCCCCCCCCCCTGAGACGAAGACTGATCCACTTGGACAATATAACAGGCCGAGGATGTGTGGGCTTGATAGAGGCTCTGCTATGTTGTGCGCTCCCCGTTGTCTGTGTGTTGATTTGGCTATGCTAAATGTGAAGTGGCAACGCCCTAAAGGGCATGCCTTGCCCGAGGGAGTCAGAGAGAACTGCACGACTGCGTGCACATTTTGGCTCCGCGTTCGCACACCAAAGCAACCCCTTACAGAGCGGCGTCTCAAAGCAACACGAAACCCCCCCACCCCACCCCCCCTGGATCAGAGGACGCACGCGGCGGACGCACAACCACACGGCCGCATGCTGAGACACAACATGAAAGAATACAAAAGACATGAAAGCGCGTATTGATTGTCCCTGTTAGCTTCGATCGGGGCGTGGCTCCCTCCCCAGCTGGCAGACGCACCGGCCGGGTGGTGGAACCGCCGTTCCTCCCCCTGGATGGTGGAACCGCCGTTCCTCCCCCTGGATGGTGGAACCGCCGTTCCTCCCCCTGGATGGTGGAACCGCCGTTCCTCCCCCTGCTGTGGCTAAAACTAGACATGCACGTGTTGGCGCGCCGTGTCCCGTGTGTGTGTGTGTGTGTGTGTGTGTGTGTGTGTGTGTGTGTGTGTGTGTGTGTGTGTGTGCGTGCGTGTGTGTGTGTGTGTGTGTGTGTGTGTGTGTGCGTGCGCGTGTGGGGGCTGTGACACCCTGTGTGCCATGTCCCCGGGCCCTCACACGTCTAGCCAATGGAAAGGGCAGATCCCGGCGCTGCGGGGCTCCGCCCCCTTCCCCCCTGCAGACAGACGTGACATTACCTCCGGCGCCGCCGCACTCTCCCCCTCCCCCCTCTCCTTTACACATCACAAACTGACAAATCCCAACGGGACCATGTGACCGGGCAGCTCACCACCTCCACCCTCCACCACCTCCACCTTCCTCTGTTACCCGCCGGAGCTCTCTTACTAGCTGACAGCAGGCCTCCATTTTGTTCTCTGGGTGCGGGGACGGAGGCGATAGAGATGGAGGCGTCGTCCTAGCGCTACCTGGATCTGACGATGCTGGGATGGGATAGCAGAAATGAGGCTTGATCACCCTAATGAGCACATAGCGGGGGTCGTTAGCAGCTCTGTCTGGAAGCCAAGGGAATGTGGTGTCAGTGTGTGTATATATAGAGAGAGTACAGAGTATAAATAGTAGTCAGTCAGTAATGTCAGAGTGTTATATCATACCGTACTTTATATTCTATACCACAGAGACAGCAAAACGCAGCAGAAAAGATATGCTTTTGCAAGTGATAGGCTCTGAGTGGTTCAAATGTGTGCCAAGCGAGGTCAGTGTTTGGGTAGAATGGCGTTTAAAAGGACATTCTGTGTATTCATGTCGACGGGTTCCTTTAGAGTGACTGAAAAACCTTCCAGGAAGAGCTGTCATCGCCTTTTCTCTGCTTCCCATCTCAAACGTGAGCCATTGTTCTGCTCCCCTGCTACCATAGCATATGAGCTGCCAATGCTTCCTGTTTCATTAAACAGTGCCCAGCAGAAACAAACTCAAAGTGAATTCAGTAATACTACTGTAAAAAAAAAACCCGCTGATCAACGTGCCCTGTGGTTCTCTCCCTCTCCAGATGCAGCAACACGAACTGGCCCAGATGAGGCAGAGAGACGCCAACCTCACGGCTCTGGCCGCCATCGGCCCGCGCAAGAAACGCAAGATGGATTCCCCGTGGTCCACGCCGCCAGGGAGCGAGGTGAGGGCACACCTCCACCCGAGACCGGACACCCGAGGGCACCTTCCCTATTCAATGCTTGGCTGTGGCACTTTTAGTAACCGGCGTTTCACAGTAGTCAATGCTGTGGTAGGTATTATTATTACGCAGCATTAGCATAGGTGTTACCCGGGAGCTACACGGAGCATGAAAACGTCGCGTCGACGCAAAGTAAACAAGAGGTGCCTGCTCTGCAGGGGGGGACACAGGGTTGTAGTTATATGGGGGGCCTATGACTACAGTTATTTCATTGTGTATGATACGGGGGTGCCACAAGATCCCTACGGTTGGGATCGGGATGCACCCAATGCACTACAATGCAATTGTGTGCAGGATTGCAAAATATCAACTTTGCACACTAGTAAAGATATCGATGGCATTTTTTTCCCACTGCTATACGCAACTACAACTACTAATCTATACATTATTTAATTAGTTGACATACAAACATACGTACTTTCTTCGAAAACCCACAGTTTATTCATAGAGGGACAGGGCTGCGTGCCTACTCCGATACGCGTGCTAAATGTCTGCGAGGCCAACAACGAGACGGCCGCGAGTCCACGAGATCAACGAGTTGCCTTGAAGACGTGCGGACGGTCTACTTGAAGGCAGCGCACCTGGGGTTTTCTTCTTGCAACGTAGCACGATGCTAACTTCAATCCACAAGCCATGCGCGGACGGCCATCTGTTCGTACGGGCTTTGGGCGATTGTACTGTCATCTATTGTACTGTAATGTTAACATGTTGTTAACATTACAGTACAATAGACGATTGTTAGTTACTGATAGTTAGGGTTAGGGTTAGTTACTGATAGTGTTCATGTTAACATGTTGTTAACATGAACACTATCAGTAAACATGATCACCACTAGTTAATGATTACTAGACCACCGGTTTGCTGTTAATGAACTGTTAGTTAATGATCATTACTGCAGTAGCTAATGTTAATTCATGGTTAATCAATGCACCCTTAATGTCACCAGTGTTTATTTTGAACGGACCCAGTAGAATACATGCACCCTGACGCGGTTCAGACAGACTTATCAGGACTTTATTCTTGTCTTTTCAAATAACATGTTGTGTACTGAGGTAGCATGAACTGTATATTGACATAATGACATATGTTGTTAAATCAACGGTTGAACACATGGGATTATTTGCCCTATCCACATTCTATATCGAAGCTGTCAACACTGACATCATGTTGTGCGGTCGGGGGCAGATCAGCAGCACAACGCAGACACGCTGTGCGTCTGCGTCTGATGTCCTCTTTGTAACGGTTCGATCAGACACAGGAGCGGCCGCTAAGCGTCTTAACCGGAACCAGTGTTCCCAGTCGGCTCGGCTGTTCGTGGAAGTCACGCGATCAAACCCAAAGCCCGTACGAACAGATGGCCGTCCGCGCATGGCTTGTGGATTGAAGTTAGCATCGTGCTACGTTGCAAGAAGAAAACCCCAGGTGCGCTGCCTTCAAGTAGACCGTCCGCACGTCTTCAAGGCAACTCGTTGATCTCGTGGACCCGCGGCCGTCTCGTTGTTGGCCTCGCAGACATTTAGCACGCGTGTCGACGTAGGCACGCAGCCCTGTCGTTTGCTGTAGAAGGTGAGAGCTTTTCATGTTTTGGTGCTTCATTAAAACATCGGCAAAGCGCAGAGGGGGACCCGGTGGGGAATACGCACAGATCTGCTAATGATGCAAACCGAGGCCAATAGGCCGTGTGTTTCAACAGGAACCAGGAGCCTAGCGCCTGTATTTGCCGAGACATTTTCAAGACATCACATCAGAAATATGCATTTGCATCCTATACTGTAATGATGACCACGCATGTTAATTGGGAACTACGTTTTATTAACACTTTAACAGTTTTCTCTGTTCTCCAATCTAAAACATTGTTGGCTGTAAACTTTTGCATGGTTGGGTATGTGTGTGCGTGTGTGTCTGTGTGTGTGTCTGTCTGCGTGCGTGTGTGTTTGTGACTGTCTTTGTGTATCCGTGAGTGTGTCTGCGTGTGCTTGCGCGCGTGCGTGTGTGCGTGTTTGCGTGTGTGCAGTTGAGTTGCAGTGGTTGGCTTGGGACACAGTGTCCTACCCTCTGAACCATTGTTCTCAAGGCTATTCATCTACAAAGTGGATGAAGATGAGCCAACCTGAGATCTCCCAACTAGATTCATGAGCCAATACCTCTCTGCAGCAGCAGCAGCAGCAGCAGCAGCAGCAGCAGCAGCAGCGAGCCAGTTTGTTTTGTGAGCAGAGTGCCTTGTTTCCGTCCTTTGCCCTAAGGGCTTGGTTTTGGAGAGCCATTGTTTTCCTAATACCACACATCCTCTGCATGCTTAACCTGTGATGCATTAGCTGGGGTTGGGGAATTTATCTAATAGACCACAGTCTGAAGCCCGGGTAATGCGTGGAAAATGATGGAGAATATCTGTAACACACGAAAACTACATTCACGCGGATAGGGAGATAAGAGGCTGGTGACTGGTCCCCATGAGACAGGCCTCGTCTGCTCCTCGTTAAGCTAAAGCAGGGCGGTGCAAGAGAAACACGACTGGTTGAGGAACTGAAGGGAGGGATAGGATCAAGGTGTTTCACAACGTCTACGTAATTGCACAAACCGTTGCTGCACAAAGCCATATTTTCCTTGAGGCCAGAAAATGTCTCAAACAATTTCAACCCCACACACACACACACACACACGCGCGCGCGCGTCTGTGGCGTGCGGGAAATAAAGAAAGAAACACAAGCTGCATTTTTGAATGTCAATTGGTCATTTTAATAACCAGCTCATTGGCATGCACACGTGCATCCTTCACTTAGCAGCAATCTGCTGCAGTGCTCCATGGTTATGCGCTCGGTCCGGTGTATAAGGAAAGGCATACATAGCTAAGTAAAAGCATTACTTCTGCTCTGTAAATGTGGTGCCATCCTCTTTCAGTGTGGCTTACCATGATGGCCAACCCAC
>JACYXH010000054.1:405000-430000 GCA_026745465.1 Lota lota
GGTGGCGGGGGTGCTGGTGGGGATCGATGGGGAGGTGTGTTTCTCCTGTGGGCTGGGGCAGAACAGGCGGTTTGGGTTAAGATGACGGACACCGTGTTGCATAATAGTCAAATGGATACGACCACTTAGACACTCCCCCTTCGCCGCCCCCTTATCTTCTGTGGCTGCTGCCTTCCCTCCCCCTCTCCCCTCTCCTCCTCTCCTCCTCTCCCCCCTGCGCTGCACTGACCCTGCGTCTAGTGGGAGTTAGTGAATAGGGAGGCCCTACTCCCTGGCAGACGAGGGTACAGACCTCCTCCTCCTCCCCTCTTCCTCCCTGCTCCCCTGCTTCTCCGCTCCCAGCCCAGGACAAATGTCCAGTGGGAATCGTTTGTGTTTGCGTTCAGGAAACAGCTCCCAAATAGAACAAAATGGTACAACCCGCCCCCCTCTTCCAGCACCTCACTCCTCTCCTTCCAAGCCTGGCTTAGCTGGTGCCTGAACCTGTGTAGAGCCCAAAGGACCTCCACCTCCACGCCATCAGTGCTCTGCAAGCCGCGCCGAGGAGCTCCCCCGGCGCGGCCGTTCTTTGCAAAAGAGAGCGGCGTGCAAATCGATTGACGTGTGAGGATTTACCCCGTTTACCCTGTTGCCTTTCTGTGCTGAATATCGACGCGCCATTGAGGTGGAGCGCGGGCCGGGGTCTGGATCAGAAACCCCACGCCGACACATCAGGCCTCGCAGACACCGAGCGTGGTGACCGGTTCCTCTGCGCTCCACGCGCTCCGGAAACACGACGAGAGGAGGAGCTGCACAGGCGACGGCGCTGCCTGTTGCGTGATGTCGAGGAGATTGGAATATTAGTTGGACTCCGCTCCGCCGTGCCGGAGTTTCCGGGGCATGGCATAGAGAGGGAGAGGGAGTTCGAGTCTTCGGAGCGGTCGGAGGGGCAGTTTGGGCCCGTGCCATGCTTTGCTAGAGCTGCCTCGCACTGCTTTTTGCCAACTTGCTTGCGCAGTGCAGAGCGCTGGTGGTAATGAGTATGGAAATCACAGGCTGGAAGTTTAAATGTTCTAAACTGCTGAGTTAGAGATGAACTCAGGGTACGGTTGGGAAGGTTTCGTGTTATACGTTGACAAGACCTCCTGGTTTTCCGGGATTGTCCCTCTTTGTCCGGGATGGTCCCTCTTTGTCCGGGATGGTCCCTCTTTGTCCGGGATTGTCCCTCTATGTCCGGGATTGTCCCTCTATGTCCGGGATGGTCCCTCTTTGTCCGGGATGGTCCCTCTTTGTCCGGGATTGTCCCTCTATGTCCGGGATTGTCGCGCTTTCAAGCTGGGCGTCCCGGGTCCAAACAGATATCTGTAAAACACAAAAATGTCCGGGTTTTGACCATTCGACCAAATCACTACAATCCACCCTCTACCAGGGAAGGGCTCGGAGCTGTGGGCACTGAGAGCTCCCCGGTCTTAGCACGAGATAATAATGCGATCCTATGACATAAAGGCTTGGAGATATATATATATACACTGTATATACATATACTGTATAAGTTGTTAACAGGATATAAACATAGGTTTAGCGTTGGGTTCACTGGGCAGCAGGCAACAGTCTATAGAGGGAGATAACTGCTGGGCAAAGAGCATGTAGGTGTAGCCTAGCCCCATGCCGGTGCCAGGAGTTATGTAAGCCCTTCTGTGGCCAGTGTCAGTCCTAATTGAGGTAATTGGCTGGTGGAGCTCGTGACAGTGCGTGACCAGAGGCCCGGCTGGGCATCTCCCGTGGCTTCTTCATGAGCCTCACCTCCGTGAGAACCGGGCCTGACGGCTCCAGTCCGCCCGGACCCCCTGTGACCCCCTGTGACCCGCTGCAGGAGGCATCTCTGCATCTGGCCCGGTTACGTCCTGATGCCTTGTGGATGCTTCTGCTGCTGCTGCTGCTGCTGTTGTTGTAGTAGTTGTTCATTTACATGCTTCACCTTTTTCTCTTGGTCTTTCTCTTACTCTCGCTGTCACGCAGGCACACGCACACATGCATGCGCTCACATGCATGTGCTCACATGCACGTGCACACACGCACACACACACTCACTCACACACTCACTCACTCACTCACTCACCCATTCATATACGCCCACCCATGCACACACACATGTTTTCGGTTGTTGTGATCATCTCACATGGATGTCTTCTGTAAGCCCCTGAGACCCCGGTAACCTTTGGTAACACATGGCAAAGGGCTAGGGAACCTTGAGAAGCAAGCTATGCCCATGCGGGGACAGAATGTGCCTGTACAGTAGCCAGCGAGTTAGGATCCATTCGCACAGCTAAAATGGAATGTATTGAATTATAGTTTAGGGTTGTCAATGATTTAGAGTTTGGCTTACAGCAATATTCTTACATTTTGTCTGGAAGTCAGATGTGCTTGGCTGTGTGTGTGTGTGTGTGCGTCCCTGCATTTGTGTGTGTGGGTTTGTGTGTGTGTGCGTTAGTGTGTGTGCGTGCGTGCATTTGTGTGTGTGGGTTTGTGTGTGTGTGTGTGTGCGTCCCTGCATTTGTGTGTGTGTGCGTTTGTTTGTGTGTGTGTGTGCGTGTGTGCGTCCCTGCATTTGTGTGTGTGGGGGTTTGTGTGTGTGTGTGCGCATGTGCGTTTGTGTGTGTGCGTTTGTTTGTGTGTGTGTGTGTGTGTGCGTGCGTGCGTGTGTGTGTGTGCGTGCGTGTGTGTGCGTGCGTGTGTTACCCCAGAACCCAGGCGTAACAAAACATATTACCCCTGGAGTGAAATGGCAAAACCCTGGAAACAGATCCCCCGATCAGTCTGCTCATTTGATGGTTTCAGAGACCCACAGCAGATTGGCTCCAGGCTGTTAGCCTGTATGATAACCATTATCAGACAGATCGCGCTTTTCAAGAAGTCATTTTGGTCATTTTAATTTTAACAACAGGATGCCAGGTTGACAATAATCTTTGACATTGTCATTAAATTGTTTGGCAAACATGATTTAAATGCTTTTTCATAAACTTGGATTAAGAAATGAAGTTGACGGAGGCTCTCCAGTGCTGTGTTTTTGTAGAAGCTTCTTTTGTCTCCATGTTTGATCACAAGACCAGCCATAACTAAAGAATATTCAATAGTCTATCTATAGTCATATGAAATCAGTTCACTTTCAGCTTTTATTTTCAGCGGTTTTCTATTATTACAATCCACAAATATAAACATCATTCTAACAAATAACAGGCTGATTTTCCCACTGAACTTTTCAACAAAGTCAACTGCCCCCCTGTGGTTTGGCAAATGAATCCTTGATTGTGACTTTAATCTCAAGTACGTTATCACCTTAAGACCTGAAGACGCATCGTGAGCAGAGCACTGGCTCACCCTTGTGTTTGCCTGATTGACTGTTTTAAGCGTGAAATCCAACTTAATCCAAAGTAAGGACGGAAGATAGTTGGCCTATTTATCCTTTACGCTGAGATATCTTCCTGCATCGCTCGTATCCATGAAAGAAACACGTTCAAGCCACTGTACCGTTGTTATAAATTCAACAAAGCCTTTACAATAGAGTAGTCCAAACTATTTTTCCGCAGGAGACGTTACATTTATATATGTATATAAATGTGTGCATTTGTAAAAAATAACCGTTTAGATAAGAAGCCGCTATATTTCCATATTCATGACAAAGTGAGTGGAACCTCGTCTTCTGCCTTAAAAACTTTGCCCTGAAATAATGGTTAAATATACAGTTTTGACAACAAAGTTGAGCCCCGGGCACTTAAAGAAGATACCCATCTTAAAGAAATTAATTACCTCCCTTGTTAATCTTGATATAATTAAATTTCTGAAGAATAAAATTTTGCTGCTGTTTCCTCCACACCGCCCCTCCCCCCTCTCCTCCTCCCCCCTCTCCTCTTCGGCGCTATGGAAACGGGGCGATAATGGCGGTGTCTCTAGCTAGCCTGCTGGCCAGGGACGCGGGGAACAAGCCTCACATCCTGGGCCCCCTCGCGGTCTTCCATCCCACTCGCTGCTCTTCCTGTACGCCTCCACCGCACACAGGAGCGGGGAGAGTGCCTCAGATCCTGCTTCTTTATTTCTATCCCCAAGCCCCTCTACCCCCATCCGTCCACCACCATCACCACCACCCAACACCCACCACCCACCGCCTCCACCCTCTACCATCCAGGGAAGGGCTCAGAGCTGTGGGCCCTGAGAGCTCCCCGGTCTAAGCATGAGATTATAATGTGGTCCTATGAAGTAAAGGCTTGGAGATAGAAGTGTAGCACGTCCCTAATGAAGCAGTTCTCCTGAACCTTGCCGTGGTGGTGGTGGTGGTGGTGGTGGTGGTGCCCTGGAGTTCTCCAGCTCCGAGTTCTCCTGCTCTGCCCCCCTACGGCGGGCCAATCGGTAGCTCCTTGTCTTCGTGTGTTGTTTATAGGCTCTTGCTATGAGACCGTTGGAATTAGCCCTGATTGTTTTGTGCAGCGGAGCGCAGTGGCATTACCGGGGAGCACAACTGTTTTTGTTGTCGCTGTTTTATTAAATGTTTCTTTCATTTATTTCATTTCGGTTCGACTGTATTATTGTTTTGTCAGCTCCGGTGTCAGCTCTAAAGGTTGGTGCCTGCGGTAAGAAATCAGGATGGGGGGAGAGAGAGAGAGAAAGGGGAGAGAGAGAGAAGACAGAGCAGAGGTGCTGATGTTTAACGAGAAGGCAAAGCGATACCAGTAGCTACTTCAGCCAACGTCAAGGGTCTGATCCAAGACGTTGTTTTGGAACAACACGTCTGCTGTATGTCCCAACCGAAGATCCCTGGACCGCCCTATGTCACGAAACAATACAGGGGGCGGGATAGAGTAGTGGCTAGGGTGGAAATGTCCACAGCCTACTTGTAAGCAACCTTAAAGAAGAAGCTACATGCTCCTCAGAGTGACCTGCGTCTGAATTCACTCCAAGTGATGTTGGATTTAAGTGTCTTAAGCTGAATGAATGAGTAAAACCCCCTCGTAATCAACCGCATATCTCTGTACCTCTCCACATCGCTCTCTCCAAGCAGGAACACGCAACCCGCGATACTTAGCACTTGTCTGGCGTTTCTAAATCCACTTCCTACAGGCAACCGAATCCTGATTGTAGAAAAGAGGCACTCGGGCAGCCTTGTGTATAGAACGACATTCAAGGACATGGTGTTAATATTTTGTGGGGCTTTTGGACTTTTGCTGGAGAAGCCTTGATTAAAAAGGAAAAGCATATTGTTTGCAGATGGTGGCGCTTCAGGAAGACTCTAATTGAATATACGCGTCCAGAGGCTAAACTAGCCAAGTGCACCTGTTTGGCAAACAGGAGCGGCTACAAGCTGCATTCAGCTTTGGAAACTAGGAGCCGGACATCAGTGTGTTTGAGAGTAATGTTTGGTGTTCAAGCCTGAAATGGACCCACTGATGGACAGGGATTTGACAGTAATGGAATAGTGTGGCGTGTGAGATTACTATTGTCGTGCTCAGAGTAATTGAAAATGGTGCAGGCTTATCATGCTAATGTAATGCAGGGTGCTGAATGAAGATGTTATGCATCTTCAAGTGACATGCCATGTTGTAGGATGTATGCATTATTATTATTATTATTAGAATATAATAGTGATAATATAATAATTATTATTAATGCTATACCACTGTAGTCATCACAAACCTATTTATGATATTGTAACATAATAAAAGGCTATGCATAAATAGCCCTACTAGTATACTGTGAATTTTTATTTTTTACGTGCATTTCCTTCTGCGCATATAACACTGTGATGCAATATCAAGTTCTTTATGTTTTGACAAAAGAAAAAAGAAAAACATACACAACAACTAAAATTAGCTGGAGAGAAAGCGGCAGGCGAGGACAAACAAGGCGATCCATTAGTGCGGAAGGCTTAGTGGCTGGCTTGCCGGTTCTCATGGCGACCCATTAAAAGTGGTAATGTGTGCCTTCAGCACTGCCCTTGGGGGGGGGGGGGGGGGGGGGGAAGAAAGGGGCCATGGAAGGCATATTTCAAATGCATCAGACATTAAATAGACCAATGTTCCCTAAAAAGACTGAAGTACATCTCTTTCTGATGTGCGTCCCGGGCAAAAATTCATTGATCTTGGAATGTCCCTTGGCAATTATAAAATATTAAATCCAAGTCGCACTTTTCGGCTCAGCTTAATTTTTTCCCTTCCCTCTCGCTTCCCTGCTTTCCATTTGACCAGTTTAGAAAAAAAGAAGTAACTAACGGATGGCCATGAAAAATACGGCTTCTAATAACAAAGAGAGAGTGCTGCGCTTCAGACAGCCCTTGTTATGTTTCTGTGTTGTGTTCAAAGAATATCGCACATCATTAATCCGAGATGAAGATCAGGCAAAGCGGAGGGAGGGGGGGGGGGCGACAACGACGAAGCTATTGCCGTCCACAACCGCTGCTGAACTGGGAACGGCTGTGTGCGGGCGGGGAGGGATATTGTGACTCATGTGACATCTTGATTACTTGACACAGGGCCTCTTTTCAACAGCCAATGTTGACTTGCAGCACTCTGGGGGCCACACGTATTTGTTAGCTGCCTACCAATGAGGGCCCCTGCGCTTGCTCGCGAGGCCCTGGGAGATCACACGAGGGCTCTCCGCCTAGTTACCCCGATCGTTCAGTTGAACGTAGATCTCGGTGAACGTGTTCCGTGTCACCTTGTTTCGGTGCTCAGCTCGTTTACTTTGCCTGGCTGTCTGTTTTGTTGTTGTTGTTGTTGTTGTTGTTGTTGTTGTTGCTAATTAGGATTTGGGGTTGATCACTGACTACGTAATGTGCTACGGCGTTAGCTCGGCTCGGAGGAGTGAAGTGCGCTGACTAACGCGTCACCATTTAGCACACTGCCTGCAATGGGAATTAGATATCCTGTACTAATTAGGAAGCCCAATTAACTGTGAAATGAAGGCGTTTTGAAAAAAAAAAAATCTGGATTCGGACGAGATTTAGACATCAGCCATTTACGGCAGTTGTGTACCCTGAATAATGGATCGGGGGGGCGGCGGGGGGCGGCGGGGGGCGGGGGGGACAGTGAAAGCGCTTGTTTTTCTCGCTCAGAAAGGGAAAATGGCGACTCGATGACTTCATTTGTTATGATAGTAGTGTTCCTGATGCAGGGGCGGGGGACCATGGGACTTGAGTTTATCAAAGGTACCATGCCATGAACAACAGCTCACGTGTTGGCCTTTGAAACTCGATCGTGCGGGAAGATAAATAATAAACAGATTACTGGTCTTTGTTGGAGGAGCAATGGCAGGCTGTGGCTTGGCTTGGCTCAAGAGCAGCAGAAGAACGGCTCTGTGGTATTTCAGTGGTTAACCAGGGCAGGGACCCAGCATTTCACCCATAATCACTTTTTTGTGAAACAAAGAATTGCTCTTGCCAGAGACGTCCAATGGCTCGGTGTCTCTAATTCACGCTTTTGATTCACGATCACATGTATTTTTTAGACTGCATAAATTATGTATTTGTTGGACTAATGAACGCCTGCCACAGAGAGAAGTTTTTGCGAGAGTTGCGAATCGCCCGATTTGGCCTGTGCAGACTGCGTCATCGGCCTGATTACATGTCATGGCAGCTCAGAGCAATACATGTGGTTTGGCTGAAAGGCCCTGGAATACACACACACACACACACACACACACACACACACACACACACTAAGGTACCGGGAGCCACGCAATGTAAACATACCTCCTAGGTTGTCCCGTGACACATGCATGTTTGTGTGTGTGTTTGTTTTCTAGTGTGTATTTGTGAGTATTTGTGTGTGTGTGTGTGTGTGTGTGTGTGTGTGTGCGCGCGCACACTCTTGTTGTTACTTGAGTGCGGACTGTTCAAAGTCTACGTGTGCGTGCGTGTGTTTACTCGCGAGGTCCAACTCGCTGACAGCCGTTGGACGGAGCCCCCCCGCCCCCCCGCCCCCCCCCCCCCCGCTGTCTCCATTACCCACAACGAGCGCCATTGTTTTGCTCCGTGGGCCTCGTCTTAACAGGAAGCGCGCGTTGCAACGGGAAGCCCTGTCGGATGGCTCCGGGTGTGTTTGCGAGCCGTTGGGTTACCGAGGCGACGCCCGCGGCGTGTTCGCGGGGAACCCGGGCCCTCCCCCCCCCCCCCCCCCCCCTCGCCCGCAGCACCAGCGCCTCGGGTTCAGGAAGAGGTGGATCTGCCTCCGTTTACACGATCTGTGTAATTATTATGGAAGACAAAGGTGTGGATTTAAAGCGAGTCAATATGTAGATAAGCCGCGCGCACACTGGCAGCTGTTTGGGAAGCCATGCCAAAGTGTGTGTGTGTGTGTGTGTGTGTGTGTGTGTGTGTGTGTGTGAGTGTGAGTGTGCGCGGGGTAACAGAGATGATTGCTAACCTCCGGCTCAGGTAGGAGCCAATCCTTCTGGGCCCGTAGAGAAGCATTTGTAGCGGGGAGCCGAGGTTTCTCCTAGAAAATTAGCAATGTTGCATTGTGGGAAATCAACGCCGTTGACCGAAGTCGAACGCAACCCCAAACTGCACCTCTTTTGTTCACCCTCCTTCCCTTCCGTCTGATCGGTGCACCCTAACGCAGGCGTTTTAAGCTCCAGATGGAGAAGTCCTCGCGTTTCCGTGATATTATTGAAGAAGGGAATAAACACGAGCGGAAACGGGCTGATGCATCATCAAGCTGTTCAGAGGAGGAAGCATCCTTCCCTCCTCCCTTCGTGCAGCTTTGATCTGACTGGAACCCGAGACACGGGGGGGGGGGGGGGGGGGTCAGGAACTGTCACTGACGCTCTCTGCGGAGAAGAAGAACATCTCTCTCTCGCGTCTCCCTTCTTTCTGGGCCATCTATATAAAACGTGGCACTCTGTTCTTTCCCCAGATGAGTCTGGATTTAAATCAGACCTTTTCCTCAGTCTCTGTGTCTCCTGCCTCTCTCGCGCTTAGCAGACATCATGTCAGGTGCACAGGGACCCAGCGCGGCACGCCCCGCCAAGGCTAAACGATGTCACAAACGGACCCATTTACGAGGAGATCAAGCAGGCCTTCTGGAGCGGGAATCTCCACAGCCAGTGTGCTTCCCGACGCTCCCTACTTCCCTTCTGAAGACAGCATGGGGTCCCTCTGTGGCGTTTGGTCTAATCTGGGAAATACCGGCAAGGTTCACACTGCAGAAGGGTGCACGGGGGAAGACGTGTATGGAAGGATCTAAAGTTCTGCGGTCTCGTCTCATCCTCCAGTCGGCCTGCGTGGGTTCAGAAGCAGCACTATACTATTCAACACGTTGTAGTCGCGACGCTCCTTTACATAATCAGGCCATATCCGGGGTGCGTTCCTTTTGAGTGTGGCCATTTGTACTGAGCACATCTCCCAACTGATTGTGTTTTTGTTCAGTGGCTGGTCCTGTTTGGAACCTTAACAGCGGGGACTTCAAACGGGGGGGGCGGGGGGGGGGGGGGGACCACAAAGCCTCATTTGGCGTCTCCCTCTTCTTAGCTATCCACGGCTGCAAAACACCCCGGCGCCTTCGCTGCTAACGCAGTCACCGCCCTCTCAGTCAGCACAAATTAAAAATTAAAAACCGGCAAAATGACAAGAGCCACGGTATTGGAAGTAGTGTGCAAAACCAACAAGGGCTCATTAGTGAGCAGCTCAGAAGACAAGCCTTCTGACTTGAGACTCATTACACTTCTCCCATTGTATCCCTAATTGGGTTCATTTTGTATATGAAACGCCTTCAATATTTAATGCTGGGAAAGTTCCACTTCTGATAGTTTATGAAGCGCTAAAAAGCCAGATACTTGGCCTCCGTTAATTGCCCAGGTTATCAGGCAAGCTGTTAAATCCTGTCTTTCTCTGAATGGATGAAGTACAATTGCTGGCTTGTGGACCTGAACACAAAAGTATGATTCTCAATGTTTCCAGTAACCAGTCTCTACTTAATTAAACATATTTTTAAAAGAACCTAATGGTGTTTTCCTCTTCATGTTTCAATCACACGATCCTTTGTTCCTCTCGCATTGAGAGAGAGAATTCAGATAGAGAGAAAGAGAGACAATGGAGAGAGAGATAGAGAGAGAAAATGCAGAGAGAGCAAGAGGGAGAGAGAGGGATCAAGAGAGAGAGAGAGAGAAAATGAGAGAGAGAGGGAGAGAAAGAGAGAGAGAAAAAGCGAGAGGGGGGATAAGGAGCAAAGAGAAGGAGAGGCTCGATTAGCTGAGCTCAGTAAAGTTGGAAGTTCTTTGTTCGGAACGAAGGAAGGTTCCGGGTTCTGCACGATGTTTAGCTAGCTGACCCTGTGACTGTCTTCTGAGGAGCTGTTGGAGCGGCCCGAGGCCCCCCACCCCGGGCGGCCTTTCATCTCCGCACTAACCTGTGGACTCCCACACTCAAGGCGTTGGAATTGCAGCTTTGTCAGTACACTACTAATTAGAAAATTCCTGACCTCGAGCGAGATGTTTTAATTATGTGTTGTGTCAACGAGTTTGCAGATTTAATCCACCGTTGATACACACTCACAAGTGCGCAAACCGTGTCGCACATCGCAGTGGGTCCGTTTGGAGTCGGCGAAGGTCTCTCTCTCTCTCTCTCTCTCTTTCTCTCTCTCCCTGTCCCTTCTCCCTCATCTCCATCCACCCTACATAACCTTGCTCCTTTTCCCCGACGCTTGGTTCGTTAAGAGCCGTCACATGCTTAAGTAGCCAAATTAGACAGGGGAGTTGATGTGTGAGCTCGTAGTGTGTACTGCGTGATGCAGTTCTGATTCGCCCCCTGGTCTGTGGGAGGCCCAACAACAAAGTGACAGCATTGTGCTGTTGTGTGTATGTGTGTGTGTGTGTGTGTGTGTGTACACGTGTGTATGAGTGTGTGTGTGTGTGTGTGTGAGTGCGTGTGTGTGTGTGCGTGTGTGTGTGTGCGTGTGTGTGTGTGTGTGTATGAGTGTGTGTGTGTGTGTGTGTATGAGTGTGTGTGTGTGTATGAGTGTGAGTGTGTGTGTGTGTGTGTATGAGTGTGTGTGTGTGTGTATGAGTGTGTGTGTGTATTAGTGTGTGTGTGTGTGTATGTGTATGAGTGTGTGTGTGTGTGTATGTGTGTGTGTGTGTGTACGTGTATGAGTGTGTGTGTGTGTGTGCGTGTGCGTGAGCCTCTCTGTAGCAGTGAGTCAGTGTGAGGGAAGGCAGGAAGGGGTTAAACAGAAAGTGAGCGGGGATGCTGGGGGCAGCGGTGCTGCAGAACATAGCAGTGTTCGTGCGAAGGCAAGTCATTTCCCGAAACACTGCAGACACATGGCCCCAGGCATCCAGAAACCTTTGGAGACCAAAAATGGCTTGCAGGAGTTAGAAGTAATAAGGTGTTTTTTTTTTTGCCTTCTTTTCTCCTTGACTGAAATTCTGCACGGTTGCTATGCATTGCCATAGAGCTGTAGAGTGATTTTTATGGTTTATGTGGGTATTGAGATGCTCGGCAACTGGCCGTTTTAGTGATTTGTTGTTCTTTTGGTTGTGAACCAAATAGAAGTTGTTTGTTTTGAAAGTAATTCCACCGATTTTTTTTGGGGGGGGGGGGGGGGGGAATTGGAAGGTTACAGCTCACTATAAATATATATGTGTGTGTATATATATATTTATATATAATATAATATATATACAGTATGTGTATATATATATATATATATGTGTATATATTTTTTATTTTTTATTTTATTTATTTATATATATTGTATTACATTTAGCAAATGAAAACCGAAAGGAAAATTAAACATGAGAAATCCCCTTTGTGCTCCGAAACGCTTATTGTTTCAGAAAACTGTAAAAAAAAAAAAAAAACACCAACCAGTGAACAATATCGCAGCCTATTGTTGAGGGAACCAGTGACTGCAACAAAGAGCCGTCTGTGTTTCTGCCTGAACATAAAACTGTGGTAGTGGAGCATCTTAAATCCTCTGATTATCAGTCGACTGCACCGAAACCCTTTTCATCTCCTCCCCTTGTTCTGTTACTCTTGGCTCGCCCGTCCGCTTCAAAGAGAAACCCAGGCATTATAATCTGTATATGTACATCTGTGAATTATTATTCTAATGCTTTATACGTTTATTAGAGCTGAATAAACTCCACATCAAATACATCACTGGGGCGCTGTCAGAGAGCCTGGGGCAAATCACCCGACATCTGTTAACTCTTTCAAAATGGCTTCAGCCAGCATGTCTGTGGGCGTAGAGGAGCTAGGAAAACAGGAGAGGTGAAAGAACGAGAGGGAGCGAGGGAGACACAAAAGAGAGGCGAGGGAGAAGGAGAGAAAGAAAGAGAGGCCAGAACGTGAGATCGAAAAGATCTGCAAAGATGAGAGAGAGAGAGAGAGAGAGAGACGAGGGACTGAACGAGAGAGACAGTGTTAAACGAGTAAACGAAGGGGGAGGAGAAGAAGAAAGGGAGTGAAAGACGACGGCAGGAGAATGAGAGAGGGATCGCGGGAGAGAGCGAGAGAAAGAGAGGCTACAGAGAGATCACAGAGAGAGAGAGAGAGAGGGTGAGAATGGACAGGAGACAGCGGCTCTCTGTGGCTGAGCAATGGCGGCCGTGGGAGAGGGGGCTGTGTGGAGGAAGAGCGTGGAGGAAGAGCCGAGGCACACCGCAGGGAGCCCAGCGCCGCTGCCTTCCCCCACCTCGGGGCTCAACATGTGGGACAGCTTTGCTCCCTGAGACACTCTGGCAGCCAGGCAGTAAGTTAGGACAACGAGGGAATGAGTCAGTCCGTCCGTCAGTCGGCCAGCCACCAGGCGGCCAGGAAAGCAGGCAGGTTAGTCGCTCACGCAGCATCATGAGTCAGTCAATCTCTGGGACGGTTAAGTGAGTCGTTTGTTACGTGTGGTGCGGTGGCCGGCTGGTAAATCATCGGTTAAGCCAGACGGAACCGGTCCACGGGCCGCTCCCCTGTCCCTTGAGTCTGGCATGGAGACGGGGACGGGCTGAGCTGTCTGGAAGCAGGCAGCTAGTAGAAGGAGCCATAGAGGAGAAGGTGGAGCTCACTGTGATTATGGGATGTCTGGGATCTCCGTGGGCTCAAAACCTCCTCTAGGTGTTGTTTGAACAGCGTTTGAAAAAAAGAGAGAGAGAGAGAGAGAGCGCGCATTTGTGTTAGTGTGTGCACCTGACTTCGTGTGTGTGTAAACGCACTTGCACACTCCCCCTCCTTACGGGGCCCCCTGACTCTGAAAGTTTCCTCCAGGGCCGCTCCGCTGAGACAGCACTTTCTGACCAGTCAGGGGCCCATTCTGTGTGCCAAGCAAAGTGGGCTATTAACCCTCTGGCCCCGCTGTGACCCGGGCCAAGTCCAATATCCAGGGCTCAGGCATCAGGGCACCGGTGCCACTCTGGGTTCAGAGCCGCTGATCAGCAAGAAAATACCCCTCCACCTCCTTCTCCTCCTCCACCCCCGTCCTCTCCTCCACCTCCTCTTCCTTTTCCTCCTCCTCCTCCTCCTCCACCCCCGTCCTCTCCTCCACCTCCTCTTCCTTTTCCTCCTCCACCTCCACCCCGTCCTCTCCTCCACCTCCTCTTCCTCTTCCTCCTCCACCCCATCCTCTCCTCCACCACCTCCTCCTCCTCCATTATCTCCTCTTCCTCCTCCTCCTCCCCTCCATCTCCTCCACCTCCTCTTCCTTTTCCTCCTCCACCTCCACCCCGTCCTCTCCTCCACCTCCTCTTCCTCTTCCTCCTCCACCCCATCCTCTCCTCCACCTCCTCCTCCATTATCTCCTCTTCCTCCTCCTCCTCCACCCCCTCCTCTCCTCCATCTCCTCCTCCACCTCCTCTTCCTCTTCCTCCTCCACCTCCACCCTGTCCTCTCCTCCACCTCCTCCTCTTCCTGCTCTTCCTCCTCCACCCCCGTCCTCTCCCCCTCCTCCTCTTCCTCCACCTCGCCTCACCTTCCACGCTCTACCTGTAAAGAGCACAAGGCACACACCTGGGGACTGCATAATGAGAGACAGGGTGACCCAAGGGGGGGGGGGGGGGGGGGGGGGGGGGGGGGGGGGGGGGGGGGGGGGGGGGGGGGGGGGGGGGGGGGGGGGAGGGGGGGGGGGGGGGGAAGAGAGAGAGAGAGAGAGAGAGAGAGAGAGAGAGAGAGAGAGAGAGAGATCAATGTTTGCTAAATGAGGATTCATAAAAAATGTCCGCCTCCTAAGGTGGAGGGGATGAGGATGATGTGCATGACCTTCGACCCTGAGATTCGTTCTCTCTTTATCTTTTGATGTGCTACGCCAAGCAAAGTGTAAAAATACCGTACTGTTTTGTCAATGTAATGTAAAACGTAGAAAGGCGGGAATAGGGTCATGTCAGTGTGAACCTTTCTAATTTCAGTGAAGGCTGCCTCGTCCGCTATTGCTGTATGATAAAAGTCACATCCTGTAAGCAGTACTTACAAGTTATTAAGTGTATGGTATGTTTGGTCATTACTATGCATGATTTGATATTCATGCATTTATGCACTATTTGAACCGTTGCTTAAAGCTACTGGTGAATAGCATATCCTTTTATTAGAATAGCTCAGTCTGTTTTGTTGCTAAGTGACTACACTAAAAACTAACTGTTCTCTTTCGGTTAAAATATTCATCCAAATGCTCAGTGCTCTGAGCTCCAAATCCCAAAAGAATGTCCATTTGATCCAAAATAGAGATTAATCAGTGGACTGACTGTGTTGGCGTTTTTTTTTGTACCATCAGAGTAATTAGCAGACGGTGGCCTGGCACACGGCTATTTCTAGTGACGTCACGCTACGCCGAAGGAAGGACAAATGCAATGTTTAAGGTGCAGTATGGAACATTGGCGGTTAAAATGGGGGCTGCGGTCAAATTCCCCATATCAAAGCTCGGGTTGCCAGGTTGAGGACACTGAACCACACCGAGCACATCTTTATTTTGGGACGGGCGCACTTATTATATATATATATATATATATATATAGTATATATTAAAGTATATTTTGACCACGGCAGTCGACGACGAGTCCTACACTGTAACTTGATCAGCTAATGTATACGTTTGCAATTTAGTTATTATTGGAGAATTATTAACCACCTCATGTGGCATCCATCTTGAAATCCTTCCGGGCCTTAAGATGTTTCCGTCTTTCGAATGCACCTCCACGGTTCTCCCGGGTGTCATGTTCCTGCTTTTATTCTGTGTTTTTGTCTGTTTATTTCACTTCCTGTTTTATTTTGAAATGTATCAGCTTCCTCAGTCCCAATGCATAAATACACACGAGTCCCACTTACCTGTGCCAGATTGTAATCGTACGTTAGTCACTCTGTCCAGCGTTATTACCAGTGCTTGTTTTTCCCAGTGTTACTAGACAATTGTTTTACTCCTGACGACGATTTCTGCCTGCCATTTTTGTTCCTTTGCCTGCGTTTGTTCTTTGAACTATTAAATACTCTTACTTGTTTATTCCCTGTCCGAGTCGTGCATTTTGAGTCCGCCATTGTACCGTGACACCGGGTTTTGGTCATGGAGCTTTTTCGAAAGAGGACGAGGCTTTTTAGGCGTCCCTGGGTGCTCGGAGAATAGTGAATCATAACACACAGGCCAAAACCAAAACACGCGTTCCGACCCGGCATGAAAATGTGAAAATACTTACATACATACTGGCTGTGGCGTTGTTGTCGTAGAAGCCAGTGTTTCGACTTTTCGAATTAATAATACTGTTATGTATGTATGCATGCATGCATGTTTATGTGAATGTATTTATGTACTATGTATGTATGAATCCATGTGCCTTCAATTTGTTTGACCAATGCGTCACCATTTTTGAGGAGAACAGTATTCAGGACATACATTTGAAAAGATAGATTTCGATTTTAGACCGCTCCCGGCTCATTTCTGACCAATCAGGGCATCTTATCCCTTCGTGAAAGTCAACACTTCTCAATGGCAGGGAAACGGAGGCAGGGCTCAGAGGAGGAGGGGACTATTTTTGGGTTGTTTACTTTCAAATTTTGCTCTCTTTCTGCTCTCTTTAAAATAAATCTGAAATCTTCCCCACAGCAGGTTTAATATGCCTCTTCTCCACCTCTCCTCTCCTCTCCTCTCCTCTCCTCTCCTCTCCTCTCCTCTCCTCTCCTCTCCTCTCCTCTCCTCTCCTCTCCTCCACCTCTCCACTCCTCCACCTCCCCTCTCCTCTCCTCTACCTCTCCTCCACCTCACCACTCTAATTCCTGCCTGTTTCAACCTTTTATTCATCCGTGCACCTCTTCCCTCAGGGCTGCTCTCCCCCGTCCCTCTTCTTTCCTCCCTTCCTCCCCCTCCCCCCCTCTCTCTCCTCCTGGCCTCTCTTCCTCTCCTCCTCAGGTTCTATCTGCTATTCCATTCGCTCTCTCTCTTTTTCCCTCCCCCTCTCTCTCCCCTATCTCTTTCCCTCTCTCTGTCTCTGTCTCTCTCACTCTCTCCCTCCCTTTCTCTCTCTCCCCCCTCTCTCCCTCTATCTTTCTCTTTTTCCCTCCCCCTCTCTCCCTCTCTCTCCCCCGCTCTCTCTCTCTCTCCCCATCCCCTGCTCCACACAAGTCAGATGTCTGGAGAGACTCATGGAAGTATGCCTGTGTGTTCTCTTCGATGGATATGTTGGATGACATGGCACCCTGCGGCGGCCATCACAGATAAAATGACAGATGCTGTTTTTTGCCTCATGGATCTTTTGTGGCAAAGCCGATTCTGAGACTTTCCTCTTTTGCTCCCTCTCTTTGTTTCACTCTGTCCTTTTGCCCGTACCCACTGCCACCCTCTTTTGTTTCACTCTCTCTCCCTCTCTTTCTAATTTCTCCCTTTCACCATGACCTTACAAAGCCTGCCATTTGGTTATTTATTACATTTCAAACACAATCACCAATTACTCTGTGATTTCTGGTGACAGTAATGACTTCTCTGAACCCACAATCATCTGCCTTTCTCTACAGATACTGTTATGAACAGGTCTCTATAGATACTGTTATGAACAGGTCTCTATAGATACTGTTATGAACAGGTCTCTATAGATACTGTTATGAACAGGTCTCTATAGATACTGTTATGAACAGGTCTCTATAGATACTGTTATGAACAGGTCTCTATAGATACTGTTATGAACAGGTCTCTATAGATACTGTTATGAACAGGTCTCTATAGATACTGTTATGAACAGGTCTCTATAGATACTGTTATGAACAGGTCTCTATAGATACTGTTATGAACAGGTCTCTATAGATACTGTTATGAACAGGTCTCTATAGATACTGTTATGAACAGGTCTCTATAGATACTGTTATGAACAGGTCTCTATAGATACTGTTATGAACAGGTCTCTCTAGATACTGTTATGAACAGGTCTCTCTAGATACTGTTATGAACAGGTCTCTATAGATACTGTTATGAACAGGTCTCTATAGATACTGTTATGAACAGGTCTCTATAGATACTGTTATGAACAGGTCTCTATAGATACTGTTATGAACAGGTCTCTATAGATACTGTTATGAACAGGTCTCTATAGATACTGTTATGAACAGGTCTCTATAGATACTGTTATGAACAGGTCTCTATAGATACTGTTATGAACAGGTCTCTATAGATACTGTTATGAACAGGTCTCTCTAGATACTGTTATGAACAGGTCTCTCTAGATACTGTTATGAACAGGTCTCTATAGATACTGTTATGAACAGGTCTCTATAGATACTGTTATGAACAGGTCTCTATAGATACTGTTATGAACAGGTCTCTATAGATACTGTTATGAACAGGTCTCTATAGATACTGTTATGAACAGGTCTCTATAGATATGAACGTGTAAAGTTGTGTTGTGTAAAGCCAGCTCATCTACCTGGGGGAGTGGTGGTGGTGGTGGTGGTGGTGATGATGTTGGTGGTGATGTTGGTGGTGGTTACCCATAATGCCCCTGTCCCTAAAGGAAACAAGTACCTCCCCCATACCAGCGTGGCGACCGGACCCCCACCGCCCTCCCCATCCCTGCCAGGTGAAGGAATGCGTCTGATTGGGGACATCTGCAGCTGCCCTGATGCCACGCCCGTGTGAGTGGCAGTAATTGGCATGGCAGCGGGCACTGGTCGGTCTGATGAGGGCCAGGCCTCTTCTCTTCTTATACGGCCCCTCCGGCACCACGGGGCCCTGTTGTGCCGAGAGAGAGAGAGAGAGAGAGAGAGAGAGAGAGAGAGAGAGAGAGAGAGAGAGAGAGAGAGAGAGAGAGAGAGAGAGAGAGAGAGAGAGAGAGAGAGAGAGAGAGAGAGAGAGAGAGAGAGAGAGAGAGAGAGAGAGAGAGAGAGAGAGAGAGAGAGAGAGAGAGAGAGAGAGAGAGAGGCCTGACTGCTGTCCACCAGGTCTCACTGATCCCCTCCTGGAGCGGTGGTGGGATGGGGGGGGGGGGGGGGGGGGGGGGCAGAGAGGGGGTGTCACGTGCTGGAGGGACTTTAAAGGGGTTGGTCCATGTAAACCCATACCCCGTCATGTGTTTGCAGTTAGAGTCGTCTGCGCTGTGTGTGTGTGTGTGTGTTTACGGAACGCTGCAATCAATGTAATTGTGTGGGGGAGTTCCCGGGCCGACAGGGCTGAGCCTGAGTGCTGTCGCTGCCCGGGGTCTTGTGGGAACGAGGGCTAGTGCACCCCCCCCCCCCCGATGTTTCTCATTTCCAAATGTAAATGCTTCTGATTTTTTATCAGACTTTGTATACACATCTCTCTCTCTGTCGGGTTCTTTTGTAATTTTCCCGGACGGCGCACAAAACAGCAATGGGCTTCGTTTCAGCGCTGCTCGTCTGCCGAGGTGTTGGTTCCAACGCAGACCTGTAACCAGGAGGTCGAGTCAACCGAATGCTCGTCTGCCGAGGTGTTGGTTCCAACGCAGACCTGTAACCAGGAGGTCGAGTCAACCGAATGCTCGTCTGCCGAGGTGTTGGTTCCAACGCAGACCTGTAACCAGGAGGTCGAGTCAACCGAATGCTCGTCTGCCGAGGTGTTGGTTCCAACGCAGACCTGTAACCAGGAGGTCGAGTCAACCAAATCAACATGATGCAAAAGAGGGGTTTCCAGCTATAGAAAACTATAAACATTACTATAATATTATTTTTAAACGAAACGTTCGCTTTATTGCATGTGGGGGGGATCTGGCCGTTGTTGGGGATCTTTTTGTTGATGTAGTCCCTGTCGGGGGCTTAGGGCTCTTAATCGAGGCGTGGTCTCCTGGGTCATCAGCGGAGCTACATGGTGGTTCTGTTCGTCTTGGGAATGCAAAACGTCTGTGTTTTGGCGAACAGTGGAGTTCACGTTTCTGGATTCAGCAGCCGGTGACAGACAGAAACACTACATGGGAACATACTGAACATACAGTATCACCCTGGTGGAATTATGCTGGATTCATTCTACTGGACAAAATATGATGGTAGAATCATACTGAGCAAAATATACTGGATTCATTCTACTGGATAAAATATGGTAGAATCATACTGGGCAAATTATACTGGGCAAAATATACTGGATTCATTCTACTGGATAAAATATAATGGTAGAATCATACTGGGCAAATTATACTGGACAAATTCAGTGTAAGCAAAAGTGAAATACTAAACCACCTGTACTGTACCAAACTACCAGGGGGGCGATTTACAGACTCACCACCTTGCTCAACGGACCATAGGTAATATCGCAGGACGGCTGGAGTACATTTACCCTCGGGGGGCGGGGGGTGATCATAAAAACCCAAAGCTTGTGGTCATTAGAGGAACTGTGGAGACTTTAAGGAAGTGTACACGTGACATCATTCCCATTTCATGTTTGGAGGAAGCCTAAATGTCCGGAACAACGCGCCAAAGTTGCTCCCTGGTACGCATCACCGCACAGCTCATTGGATGCCAAGCGACCGTCTTTGAAGGCTGGTGTGGGGGTGCCGGGCCGTGAGACTCCTCAGCCGTGGAGGGGCCGAGCCTGTCAGAACATCTAGAGGAGACGGAGGCGCTCCGACGACGCTTTTAGCCAAGCCTGTCCACGCGGCTGTAGAGACAGAGCGTGGACGAGCAGGTGGGCTCAGTGGGTCATTGGTCACACGCACAGTGTGACACAGGGTCCTTCCCAACACGCAAGCAACGAATACAAAGAAGGCATTAGCCAGACGATATGAGATGATTAAAAGGAGAGCGACGTCTTGCTCAAGGTGTGCCTGCAGGTAGACATCAGGGTTCGAACCCACAACCTTTCAGCTGGAAGTCAAACACCACTAGACCACATACCTTCGTGCTTACTCTGGATTTGTTATGTATTTCTGTTGAACTATTAACCACTTTTAACACCTTCCTCCTCTTTCTCTCTCTCTCTCCCTCTTTTTCTTTCTCTCTCTCCCCCTCTCCCTCTTTCTTTTTCTCTCCCTCCTTCTCTCCCTCTCCCTCTCTCTCCCCCTCTTTATCTTCTCTCCCTCTCCCTCTTTCTCCTCTACCTCTCTCTCTCTCTCTCTCTCTCTCTCTCTCTCTCTCTCTCTCGCTCTCTCTCTCTCTCTCTCTCTCTCCCTCCCTCCCCAGGTCTCCAGCAGCTCAGCCGGCTCCCCGGGGGCCTCCTCCGGCCCCTCCTCCTCGTCGCGCCTCCCGGGCCGCCAGCGCATCACGCGGGTCAACCTCAGGGACTTCATCTTCTTCATGGAGCAGGACCCGCGGACCGCCCACTCCCTGCTCCTGTACCGCGCCCTGCTGAAGTAAACCCACCTCCTCCTCTTCCTCTTCCTCCTCTCCTCCTCCCACCTCCTCCTTATTGCCCCTTCTCCTCCTCCTCCTCTTCCTCCTCCTCCTACTCCTCCTCCCACCTCCTCCTTATTGCCCCTTCTCCTCCTCCTCCTCCTCTTCCTCTTCCTCCTCCCACCTCCTCCTAGTCCTCCTCCCACCTCCTGCTCCTTGCCCCTTCTCCTCCTCCTCTCCCTCGTCCTCATCTTCCTCTTCCTCCTCCTCCTACCTCCTCCTCCTCCTCTTCCTCCTCCCACCTCCTACTCCTCCTCCACCTTCATCTCCCCCCCCTCTTACCACGTGCCTTTAGAGCGGTCTTATATTTCCAGGACAGTTCGGCAAAGACATAAAAAAATATACAAAAAAATAAATCTCCTCCTCGCACTTCCCACCCAAAGCCCTTCCCACTTCCTGGTTGAGGTTGGACAGGTGTGGTCGGGTTTAAGGTAAGAACAAGTGGGGAGGAGTCTGGGTCTTTGCCCCCCCCCCCCCCACCCCCATTGGTCCACTCGTTTTCAGTGTGTCTCTCTATATGTGCTGTTAAGTGTAGCTTTTGATAAGAAAGCGAGAGAGAGCGATGGCAGGGGAAAACTCATGAAAACTGTTCCTTATCGTTCCGTGTCTTCTCTGTTTGGTGTCATTGCTTTTAAAGAAATGTGTCAAATTCAACGGTGGTTGTAAGCAGGGGCGATGTCCCCCCGGGACTCTGTGGCCTGAGCCAGTACCTGTCACGGGTCTGCCTGCTAACTCTGTTTGGGACGTACTTGGCAGTAGCTCGAATGATTTACCTCAGAGAGAGGATAGTCGTTCACTGATCGGTGTCCACACCTCGATGCAGCCTATCGCCTTCATCGCCAGTTATTTGTTGAACACAGTTCAACGAATGTAGTTCAGTGAACCTTTCTTTTTTACTCTGTGGATTTTTTAGATATTGCGTTATGATTCCAAAAAACAGCATACAATTACACCCACTTTCCTGTCCGTAATTGTAAATAATTATTTAAAATGGCATGCATTGCATTTTTACCATACGTATAATTTGTATCTAGATATAAAAAATAAAAAAAAAACACGTGTCAATATTTCAATCCAATGTTGGGAATGTTTTGGACGGTCAAATCATATGCGGTGAATTCATCAGAATGAAATCAAAACGTTTGAAGCAACCGTAAAGGTCATTCGACACAAATCCACCCGACGTAACAATTGCCACAACTGTCGAAGCTTTTATTAGTGTTTTTCCGGTCGGTTCCTCGGTTCTGCTTGGTTCCACCATGTTATGTGGGCGTGGAACAGGTGTTCAAACCGTCGTGCCGTCAGAGCAGTCGAAGGAGATCCACGTTGGCGGGTGGACACCCATCCGCTCCTACCAGCAACTCACTGCAGAGAGACCCCGCTTGCTCTGGGATGCGCGGGAACAACCGGAACGTTTATTCCATGGATCGGCGTCCTCAATGCGCGATACGTGTACTTTTGTACTAATGTTTTATTTAGAAAGGTGGATTTCCTAGGATCTCTCTTTAAGGGCACCGGGTGGGGAGGATTGTGAAGCACTTATTAATTATTCGTCGCAAAGATTTGAACGCACCACATGCCTTGCGTAGGTGGCAGGTTTATGGATGACGATCGATGAAGTTACCCCAAAATAGATGGAAATCATGTACGCTCTAAATTGTATGATGAGGGTCCAAGACCGGTTTTAGATCTATCCCAGCAGTGAGATGTGGTCCAGCAGTACTGCAGTGTTTTATAGTGACGTTGTATTCACCTCATTTCCTTTACTTCACTGAACACTTCGTCTCTATGCAGTTTATGTCACCTTGTGTCATTTATTTATAAATTAGAAGAAAAAATAGTGGCATTTTGAACTTTCGATAGCACTTTTTTTAAGTACTTTATTTGGCAACCGAAAGCTGTCCCTAATAGATTATCGCAAGATTGCTGTCATGCGACAAATTGCTGAAAATATATACTCCCAACAGTTAATATATTACATTTTTCTCTCATTAATAATCAATTATATATTTCCCCCCAGTACTTTTATTGAAATTAACACAATATCCAGATATTATTATTTCAATTCAACTATTGATTTCATTTCAAAATTTTTAAAACAAGCAAATATGTTAATACACACTAATTTCTGCTTTTAAAGAGGATATTTCTATTACGACAGCTTTTTAGCCAAAATATTCAGACAAAATTGCTGATATAAACCAGTTGAGGATTTAACATTTCAATGTAATGATGATTTGTAAATATTGTTTACAAGACTATGTGTTTATTAGAACTTTGTTATTTTTGGTAAAGTTGTGTAAATATCTCGAAGATTTCATGTTTGTGTGGAAAAAAAAGTATTTGGTACAAAGGTATACATCCTTCTGTGTGTGCACCTATTTTGTAAAGGAATAAATACGTTTACTAAATTGAGGCTGACCTTGGCCAAAGTCATTTCATTTCAAGTCCAATTATAAAAAGGGTCTCTAAATTACATTCGCTTTAAAACACATCCACGAGGACACACGAAGTTCTCCTCAAGAACCGACTGGGTTGAGCACGACTGCTCAACCAGGAACGGTCCCTCTAGGATTCCGCTGCTAATTAAGCAGCAGAAGTTACTGAAGAGAGCAAACCGTTCAACACCGCGCAGAAAGCAGTGAGGACGCACAGCGGATTGGCTTTTCCCTGATCCCGTTCCCGGCAGCGAGTCCATCTCGAACGAAGACTGCTGCTGCTTGGTTGTCTCTGGCAAGACCCAACAGGTTCAATCAGCTCAATTACCGGGGACAAGGAGTTTATCGTTTAACCTCATTTGCACTCCTTATTTTACATGCGGGGCGTCCACCGCGCCAACAAAGCTCCTAACAAGCAGGGTTACTGGTGTACTCATTACAGATGGAGTGGTCTGTTTTCCTGGGGATCTGAGACCCGAAACTAAAAGATCCAGGTGCACAAATTTAAACCCAAGATTCAGATTACGTTTGAAACGTCTTATACCAAAACGAGAGACGGATAGACAGACGAAGCATACAACGAGGCATATATACAATACATCCTTTTATTATCGCAAATATGCAAGAAAAATCAAATGGAGACACTGCAAATGAACACATGCCCTTTAATACCACAGTAATTAATTTTTAAAACACTTTAAATAATATACATTTGCACCTCAGTATACCCTTTTGACATGTCTTAATTCATATGTACACAAGGAAATGGTTTGAGTCTTTTCATTGTTCTCAGAAGGAGGACACAAGGGCTTCCACCAAACCCAAAGTCCCAGTAATTCAATTTACAGAAACTGTACAAGTGACCCGCATTTGAAATAGTTGGAGAGCTACGCTCAGTGACCGCGGACTCTTCCCTTATCCATAATCCACAAGTTGTCCATTCATTTACACACGTCAACGGCTACGCTGCGCTAGCATGTCCGCTAGCATGTCCGTCTACCACGGTCGAGTTTGGCTTGTACAAGTCGAGCAGCAAACGCTGCCCGCAAAGTTAAAAACGGCGTCCTATGCATCACAGCTCTCCGGATGAACCCAAAGGTTTTGTGTTCTTCTTCCTCTACATTATTTATATCGTTAAAAAGTTGTGTTATGGTGGGAGAGGACTTTTGAATATCTACTTCATGAATTAAAAACCGCAAAATCTCCATACTTTCACTTTTATTTGCCCACACAGGGCTTTGTCCAGCGGTGGCCCTGAGTTCACCTCCGTCTCATGCAGGACGACCCAGACGAATCTAACGGCGGGGGGGGGCTAGATATTCAGCCAGGGCTGGCTGCAGCCTCATGACTTTTGACTCATCAGTTTGTTTTGCCCGCTGTGGTGCTACGGTCCAGGGAGCCTGGGGATGGGGGGGGGGGGGCATAGGGATGACACAGCAGGGGGGTGCTCGCGTTGGAGCCCCCTCCGCCTGGGGGTTAGGGGGGTGGGGGCGGGGGAGGGGGGGCAGGCGCTGTGAAGCCCATCGCCCTGCTCACATGAAAGGCCTTCTTGTTGGTCATTCCCTTTGAGGGGATTTGATTCGAAGGCCCAGACCAGAAGCAGGTCTGAACACAGAGGGAGGGGGGCGGGGGATTGTGAGCTAGGCTTGCAGCTACATCTACACTCACCCCATCCCCACACTTTGGCACGCCAGAGAGAGGACATAGGATGACAACACATTAGCCAAAACCTAGCAACCGCTTTTATGTATTTTCCACTAGTATTTAAAAAACACCGTAACCCCCACCCAAATAACCCCCGCCC
>JACYXH010000054.1:440000-460000 GCA_026745465.1 Lota lota
CGGGAAAAGGTGTTGGACAGAGCCAGGGGCGAGGTGGGGGGAGGGGAGCTGCATGGGATGAGGTTAGCTGTAGGTGCTTGGAGGGTAGGGGTGTATGTGTACGGTGTTTAGTGTGTGTTTACTGTGTGTGTGTGTATGTATGGTGTGCGTACGGTGTGTGTACGGTGGGCGTGTGTGTGTATGGTGTGTGTACGGTGTGCGTGTGTGTACGTGCGTGTGTTTACGATGTGTGTGTGTGTGTGTATGAGAGTGTGTGTGCGGTGTGTGTGTGTGTATGTCTGTACGGTGTGTGTGTGTGTGTGTATATGTCTGTACGGTGTGTGTGTGTGTGTGTGTGTGTGTGTATGTATGTGTGTGTGTGTGTGTGTACGGTGTGTGTGTGTGTCTGTACGGTGTGTGTGTGTGTGGGGGGGGGGGGGGGGGGGGGGGGGGAGGAGGGCTCTATGTAGCTAACGGCGTTAGCTACACTGTGCTACAGAGAGAGTGTGAGGCTGTTATGTTTTCTCATCCTCCTCAAACTCTTCTACCTCTCCTGGCCAAAACTAGTTCCAGGCTGCGGCGCAATTATTTTAAATGTCTTTGCCTTCTGCTTGACTTTTCGGTTTTTCTAAATAGTGATTTGGAGAAGTGTCCAGTGGAGAAAACAAAACAAAACAAAATATATATATATATTTGTGCAAGAGGACAATGTTAGTAAATCAGAGGGAGTAAAACAGGAACATAATTACAACCTGAAAAGCTGCACAGCAGTCCACATCTGTTATCACCTGATATTTACCTGACTAAACGATATCCCCACTGTGGTAAACCCAATGGGATGGCTGGTCAATATCAAACATAATCCACTTATAAAACAAGAGAAACACTGAACAACAACCATCAGGAATAGTGTTATTGTTATGAAATATATACCGTCCATAGCATAAAAATTAAAAAAAAGATTAATTCTTTAGGAATGTAAACTTAATATAAAGCATTCAATGAACAGATTACTCACAGCCCATGAAACAATACTTTATGTAACTGCTTGTAAACACAATATCTATTAGTAACCAGCAGCACACTAAAGCTGCTTGTGTAAAGAATAGGAGAATATCCTACAGGGAGCCCCACCTCTACCGCAGACAGCGGGGTTAAACACACACACACACCCCCCCCTCAAACGGGCCGAGACCCCCCCCCCCACCCCCCCGCGCTTACCTGCACGGAGTTGAGCCGGCAGTACCCGTTGAGCGGGAAGCGGATCACGTGGGTGGGGTCCTGGTTCCACCCGGCGTTCACCGAGTTGCACATGACGTCGCCCGTCTCGGGGAAGATCTCCTCGATGAGCACCTTCTCCCCGCTGAGGGCGATGCGCTCGCCCAGGTCGGGGGCGACGCGCACCACCAGGCAGTCGCAGGGCTGGGCCGTGCGGCGCTGCTCGCGCTCCTGCTTCCAGCCCTCCAGCGCCTTGATCATGGGGGACAGCTGGTAGTAGCGGGCCTCCTCGTAGAGCAGGTGGAAGTCCTGGTGGGGGAGGGACACACAGCGGGGGGTCACCAGGGTGTGGGGGGGGGGGGGGGGGGGGGGGGGGGCAGTACTCAGGGTTGTACAGGGGAGGGCAGGTGGAGCGGGTCTGTGAGTGTCTGTGTGTGTGTGTGTGTGACGCTGTTGTGTTGTGTTGAGATGGACCTGGTGGCAGCTAGGAAGTAGGGGTATCGCACGCACGCACACACACATACTCACGCACACACACACACACTCACGCACACATACATGCTCATGCACACACACACACACACACACGCATGCACACACACACACACACATGCTCACACACACATACGCATGCTCACGCACACACACACAAAAAAACACACACTGACACACACACACACACACATACCCACAGGCATCCAACTACATAGACACACAAACACACACGTATGCACGGACGCCCGCACACACATGCGCCCACACACGCAAACGCACACACACAGACTGTAGACAATGAATGTCAGCCTGTCCTTGAGCAAGTACTAAAGCCCTAATTACTCCAGAAGTGCTGCCCCGGGCCGAGTGTGAACCCTGACCCCTCTGGTGAAATATGGATGAGTTTAGACCACACAGTATATCCTCAACAACAGGAGAGAACACATCCTGTCTGCTAGATTGAAGTTCCCCTATTTAAATTCAAGTTAGCCCCAATATGTAAAAAGATGCATTTATGCCATAGATGTCACTACAGCTATGCGCCTTTCCCTGGCTAGCACTTAGCCATCTGTGCTGTGATTGTATACGTTTGCTAACTTGGACGTCTGGATGGGTGTTGTGCCGTCCATTCAGTGAGATCCTCTGCCGACCTACACATCTATCATGTGTCACTACCACTACCTCGCCGGCCAACACACAACACACATCTCCGGACGGCAATACTGAACAAAGATGGCGAACCCTCACCGCCGGGGCCAAACGGGAGGAGACAGGCTACCCTCCTCCGCTAGCCCCTTAGCGTGTTCCCAGCGAGCTGACCCCCAGACGCCGGGCCCTCAGCGAGCGGGGCTTCAGCGAGCCGGGACGCTGCATTCCTGTGTGCAGAGACTGCTGTCTGCAGCAGATTGCATGCTCCCCCCCCCCCCACCTCCGGGGCACGGGCCTAGCTGGGGGGCATTTGCCCCACCCCCTCCCCACTCCTGCCTCTAATTTCCCATAAGACCAGATGGCCCAGTAGAGGAGGAAGTTGTTGTTGGGGGGCGGGCAGTAGGTGAGGATTCAGAAGATATGGGCCACGTGAGGACAGGGTCCTTCATGTGTTCTGTGCACAGACACGGCTCCACGCCAACGGGGGCGTCGTCCGCTGGTAACCGAGCTCCTCACGCGTTGGGGGGGGTGGGGGGGGGGGGGGGGGGGGGAACGTCCCTTGAATCCAGGAAAGCTGTCTGGCAACGCAAGGAGTTCATTCCTAAGCGTTGTGTCTGTGATTGGTGTCTGAGCTGACGCCGAGGGACAGCTGGCCGGCGCCGTGTCTCAGAGCAGCAGCTCGCCCCTCGGACGGCGCGCGGCTACGGCGCGCTGCTGCGCTCGCGGCTACGGCGCGCCGGGACCGGCTGGTCGATGGCGGTGTGCGGAATGCGGTTAGCCGTGCCGTGATTCGGTTTCCCTTTGATACACGTCCTTGGCCAGCGCACAGCGGCTACCTTCCCGAGATGAAGTCCGTGCGTGGCGCTGGCCGGGTGACACGGGAATGCGGCGGCGGCGGCGGCTCCCCTGGCTATACGCTTAATAACTGTTACAGCACGGAGAGCCATGTTGCTCATCCTGGCGCCCAGGAAACACGGACTTCAAGCGTAAAGAAAAGGCGCACACACACACGCACACACACATATCCACGCACACATACACACATACACATATACACACACACACATGCAGACACATACACACACACATATACACACACACACATGCAGACACATACACACACACACACACACACACACACACACAGAACTAGGTACACAGCTGGTGCCGTTAGAGATGGACTGCATCCCCGCTGCGTAGGTGATGCAGCGGGGATTAAACAGAGCTTCTCCCTTTCAGCCTGTAGAAGGCTTGGTGTGTGTGTGTGTGTGTGTGTGTGTGTGTGTGTGAGTGTGTGTAGTAGGAGTAGGTTCATCAGCTACCCCCCCCCCCCCTCCATTCTGTTTAACCCCCGGGATACTGACTAGACCTTAATCTGTAAAAGATTTCAACCTAGTGGACTGTATTGAGGTGGAGATTTGAACCTAGATATTCATCTAGGCTGCACTTTCATTTGGTACCGAGAGACTCTGTGAATATGAATGACATCACCATCTGATGTCTGTCTGTCTGTCTCTCTGCAGCAAAGGCAGTGAGGGGATGCAGGGCCTTGCAAGGGGTGGGGGGGGGGGGGGGGGGGGAGGGGGGTCTCTGTATCACAGAGCTGCTCCTCGCCACAGGTCTGGACCCTGGATGGAAATGTTTTTAACTCTGTCTGCGGGGCCCTTGAGTCATCCTGGGGGGCCACAGAGCATCCTCCAGCGGTGAGGAGCAGGCTCTGGGGGGCCAGGGGCTGAGAGACGGTTCAACCCCTCGGTCTCCTGGCCAGACAGCCAGGAGGAGCCGGGACATAATGATCAACCCCCCCGTCGCCCACCGGCAAGGCAGCACCCCAGGACCCCAGGGCCTCAGGGAAGGACGCGGGGAGGGAGGGGGGGAGAGAGAGAGAGAGAGAGAGAGAGAGAGAGAGACATGAAGATTAAGAGGAGGGATTAAAGAAGACAGAGAGATAGACGCCATTCGGATTCACCGCTAGGATCCCGAGATTAGGGAAAAGACTAATCTTCTCCCAAAAAGACGTCTTCATCATCCTGTTTTATCTACGCAGTGGCATCATCAGCTACCTCAATAATACACTGGCAACTGTCGATGGCACGAATCCCCTCCAATCCAAATGAAAATACAATTGGGGACAAAAAGCCGCGTCGGCGCCCCCCTCAGCACTAAAACCCAGAACCCGACGTTCCCTCGATCACGCTGGGCGTCGCTTACACACGCGTGATCGATCGTAGCTCGGCGAGGACGGCGGAGTCCATTAATCCTGAATATCCAGCTCCGCTGACGGAGACACAGAGCGTTTCTATTTTTTCCCCGCTCCAACTCTGACTTTCACATTGATTTAACAAAACACACAGCGCAATGGCTGCCAGCACCAGAACAGACCGGGCCCCGGGCCCCACGCGGAGCCCGATTGTGTTCCGATAAGGACATGCTCCATTCCGCCTCTCACTATCTGCATTTTATTCTCTTTTCCTCCAGCTTCGCACAAATTGAACGGTGTGCAGCGGCCGAAGCCAAGGAGAACGTAATGACATGAAGCAATGCTGTTTTAGGACGCGTTCGGCTTACGCTGGTGTCCTCAATGGACACTGGCTCTATTGTCTCTTCTTTGGAGAAGGCAGGAGAGGAACGACACAAACAACCAAATAACCTCAGAAAAGCACTAATGGTTAATGACTCAATGGGTTGTGAAGCTGGCTCCATGTCAGACGCTGTTGTTGTGTTCAAGGTTGGGCCTTGTTCAGACTCACTGCTCAGGCCCTGAGAACTAGCCCCCGGCTCTGGGAAACTTGGGTTCAGCTGGTTCCCTGGTAGGAGACGGATGAGCGAACCCCAAGCCCACAGGGCAGGGCGTGCGCGGGAAAGTAAAACAGCGCGGGCTCTGCTGGAGGTCCAACCCCCGCTCCAGCGGTGAAATGGTAGCGGTGAGATGGGGCTTACGGAACCCAATCCCAGCAAATAAGTATCATGTCTTTATGGAAGCGTGCACACATTCTGTATGTGTGTGTGTGTGTGTGTGTGTGGGGGGGGGGGGGGGGTAGGTTAATTCATGTGTGCACATGCACAGCACACACAGGATGTGAGTGTATGCATGTCCCGACAACATCAGAACACTCTGAATGCATCACCTGCACGCCCTCCTGCGCCATTATAGGTGAGAGAGAGAGGGGGAGAGAGAGAGGGGGAGAGAGAGAGAGAGGGAGGGAGGGAGGGAGGGAGGGAGGGAGAGAGAGAGAGAGAGAGAGAGAGGGGGAGAGAGAGAGAGAGAGAGAGAGAGAGAGAGAGAGAGAGAGAGAGAGAGGGGGAGAGAGAGAGAGAGAGAGAGCTGTACAGGGTTCATCCACCTGTGTTCACCTGAATAGATCCCTCTCAGCAGAGCAAACACAGCTCAGACCACAGGGTCTAAAGGATGTGAATGTAGCGCCGTGGCGCCCTGGTGAAGGAAGCTCTGTTCTGAAAGTTCTGATGGCTTGTGGCATCAGGTGCCATTCCGTCATCATGGACATCCTGACACACACACACAACCGCACACACATACACACACACACACACACACAACTGCACACACACACACAACTGCACACACACACACACACACACACACACACACAACCGCACACATACACACACACACACACACACAACTGCACACACACACACACACACACACAACTGCACACACACACACAACTGCACACAGACACACACACACACACACACAACTGCACATACACAACTGCACACACATAAACTGCACACACACACAACTGCACACACACACACACACACACACATACACACACAACTGCACACACACACACACACACACACACACACGCCCACTACAATTCGAATCAACCCCAGCCTGACATGTTGCCGATGAGCGGTTGTTCTGTGTTTCTGTTTCCTGCGTCGAACGACGTGGAACTCCCAACGACCACATCCTCTCTTCCAGGCCGGTTCGGCCAGAGAGAGAGAGGGAACCTCGGGAGGGGTCCCTGGCTGTGAGCAGCGGGGCCAGACCTACCTTGAAGTCGTCAGGAAGCAGCAGTTTGCTGGTCCGCAGGAAGCTGAGGATGTAGCGGAAGATCTCGCCGTCTCGGTCGATGAAGTAGTGCTGCTTCAAGCTGTCCAGCACGATGGGCTCCGTCCCGTTGAACAGACGGCTTATTCTGAGCGGTGAAACAGACACACGCACACGCGCACACACACATTCAGAGAGAAGCATAATGGAATGAGCTGGGTGCCTTCGAATGCATGAAACAATTACCCTCCGTTTATTTTTCAATTCTATTAGCGCTAAGCTTGAAATGCGTCAGCATCCCAGGCTGAAACAAGGGGCTTCAGGCAGACTGCCGCCATTCCAGACCTGTTTGAAGTGTCCCTTCTGCTGG
The DNA here is from genome assembly GCA_026745465.1 of Lota lota. Taxonomy (NCBI): domain Eukaryota; kingdom Metazoa; phylum Chordata; class Actinopteri; order Gadiformes; family Lotidae; genus Lota; species Lota lota. The sequence continues at coordinate 446,735 of JACYXH010000054.1, forward strand.
GAGATTACAACACACACAAATACATAAACACGCACACACTGCATGCACTTGAACAGGAATTAATGGCAGAGGTTCAAATTTTCTGCGAAATGGAATTTAATGATGGAATTTAATATTCCATCCGTCAGAAGGGATGGAATGGAACGGAGGTGTGTGTGTGCGGTTGTGTGTGTATGTGTGGTTGTGTGCGTTTGTGTGTGTGTGTGCGGTTGTGTGTGTGTATGTGTGTGTGCGGTTGTGTGTGCGTGCGGTTGTGTGTGTGTGTGTGTGTGTGGTTGTGTGTGTGTGTGTGTGCGGTTGTGTGCATTTGTGTGTGTGTGTGTGTGCGTGCGGTTGTGTGTGTGTGTGCGTGTGTGTTTGTGTAAAGGTGAGGTAGAAGTGCTACCGGGTAGGGCTATAGTCACAGCAGGTATGCGCTCCAGTCTTCATAGTTTAATGATCATTTGGACAGGTTGATTCCTGGACATTTCGTTCATTTAATATGCACATATGTAATGCGTGGTGCTTCATGCACTGTACTGTGCACTTTGCATTTATTACAGAACGATTGAATTATACATTTGAAAAATCATGCATAAATCTCGCCATACATAATTGAAACCCATCAATGAACAGTTATGAATGTGTATATTAACTTAGTATTTGGTACTGGCTACAGTACATAGAATATTAATAGTATGGTAGATCTGTCACATTATAATGTGACAGCTCTTGCATATGTACATTTAGTGTTTGATGTTGAGTGTAATATGAAATAAGCTATACACATATATTAACATTTATTAATACCTTCTTTGTATATTTAAAAAATTTGGATAAAAATGTAAATTGTTGTCACTAATCTGTTCAAAACCTCTAACCCTACACTACAGTCGTTTTTTAACACGAGCCCACTGTGTGTTCAGCAAAAATAAATTCCCTTGCGTTTGGACGCCATACTAAATTACACACACTGCAACCATCAGAGACATCCTTCCCCATCAAATGAATCCATGGTCTCATCTTCTACACACAAATAGCAACTTCAAGTTAACACAACCAGCATACTAAAGATGCACTCCCTCCCAACTACTCCAGGCATTAGATCAGTCTCTGTTCAAAAGAAGTTTTGATGGCTCAAGAACAGGGGTTCTCCTGAGTCTGGATAGGAGGTTGGTCCCTATTGAACATCTCCTACTCTTACTTCTCGACACTACAACAATCCCCAGAACACACTACACGGATACTCCACTGATAATGAAAGCCTCTTCTGATGAGATTTTGGTGGAGGTTTGCGTTACATTCGGTCCCACTAAGACACCCGTGGCTCAGTGGTGACCACGGTTCACCGGTCTACCCCAGCACGCTGAGACGGGGGACGGGGGGGACGGGGGGGGGGGGGGGGGGTTGGTTATGAGGACTACGGGGACTCAGCAACGCGAGAGCGCTGGAGATCGCTTGAATCTTGAAGCTTTCCTCACACGCTGTCTGTGACCCGGCGTTGGGGGATATCTTTGGACACTAATAGTCTCTTGTCCGTGCCTCGTCGTTCAGCTACAGATCCTCCTCTCTTTCTTTCTCATGGATTTAGAAGGAGTTCAATGATTTACTTACGTACATAAAAATTACAATAATTTATTTAAAAAAATGGTATAAAAGAAAATCATTACTAAACGTGGCATGAAATCTTTAAATCCCTCTGCGTCGTAAACACGACCATATTCATCCTAATCGGCCCCTTGCGTTGTGTCACATGACGCTAGGTCTCTCTTCTCTCAGTTTTAGTCGGTCGTTTCACAACTTTGAACCGCTACGTGGGCCGCTATTTCAGCACAGCACTCCTCTTCTCTGAAACACCACAGGGGCAATTTAACCAAGAGGAGGACGATTCAGCGTGTAACCTCCCCCACGGCGTCGCCACGCACCTCCCCACACCTCCCCACACCTCCACACACCTCCCCACACCTCCCCGCACCTCCCCACACCTCCCCACACCTCCCCACACCTCCCTCCTCTTCTGAAGAAACAGGTCCTGGAAGGGCGCAACAAGACCGTCACTGTGGTCATGCCCGCGTGATCAGCGCTTTTCATCCAGCCGTTCAGGGTTTCCCGGTCGGCGGGCGGCGTGACGCGGACCCCCCCCCCCCCCCGTTTCGACAGGCGGCGTCGTGGGCGCATGCCGCCCGTCGAAACCTTCCTACATACAGCGGGCTTGTCTTCACGGGCTTAACCCTGAGAAGCCAGTCTCTCGTAGAAGCCTTCCCAGTGCGGTGTCGGTGCTGATCAGGTGCTGGAGCCTCTGAGGCGGCCATCGGAGCCAATCAGGCCTGCGTTTTGTGTCTTCCCTGACTTGTCTGAAGACTCAGAACACAGGGATGGGTCTCTCCCTCAACCGCCCGTCCTTCTTGCCATCTCTTCTATAATTTCTGTTCTTTCATCCGTTCTTTCCCTTTCTCTCTCTCTCGCTCTCTCTCCGCCTCCCTCGGTCTCCATCCTTCCTCCCTCACTCCCTTTCTCTCTGGAAATCGATGCAAAATGCTTTATAAAAAACCAATACTCATCTCCCTGTGAGGCCCGCGGCGGTCCTTTCTCATATGGTCTTGCTATTCTCCCAGCTAGAATTTCACCATACCCCCCGAGGCTAAACTCTGTTTTTCATCTCCACTTTTTTAAAAAGCAATTAAAATGCTGCCTGTTTTTCTTTTTCTTTCTCTCCTACCCCCCTTACGCTCTCCCTCTCTTTCCATCTCTCTCTCTCTCTCTCTTCCTCACCCCCTCCTGCCATTTCCTCTCTTGGTCTGAGTCTTCTGTGTTTACTTATTTTCTCTCTATTTTTATATTTATGCATCGCGGATGGGAGAGCCCAGTTGCCCCTTTTGTTTTTGAGATTTTAGGTAGGGAGAGAGAGGGCGAGCGAGGGAGGAAAAGAGAGAGAGAGAGAGAGAGAGAGAGAGAGAGAGAGAGAGAGAGAGAGAGAGAGAGAGAGAGAGAGAGAGAGAATCCGACAGACAAGATGAATTAATCCAGACAGAGAGACACACAAGCCAAGGAGAGATTGGATTTGGAGGAGAACAATAAAATGACAGGAGTGAAGGAGACAGAAGGCTTTGAGGTCCAGAGGGAGGGGAGAAGATGGGGCAGAGGTGGTTAGCGAGGACACCAAAGGCTCAGACCTCTGATACGGCCAGGGTCAAACAGAGGGTGGGCCGTGGGGAGCATACGAGGCAGATAAGGTACGTCTATCACCTCGCGCTACAGTGATGTTCCTAACCCCACCGTACCCCCAGCCAGCTAGCCAACGCTTTCACTTTTGTTTATTTTGTTACACCAATAAGAATTCTAACATTTGCATTTATTCATTTCCCCAACACTGTAGTGCGATGCGACGGACAGGTGGAGCTGACACCACTACAGGTGCCGCCAGTAAGTGGTGCGGGACCCTGTTTCCAAACTCAACTGGTACCAGTACAGAGGAGCTGCAGGCATCAAAGTGAGGGTTTATATAATGTTATTACTGCATAGACACACTTGTATGTTTGCGGTACATTTGAGTTATTCCATTTCATGTGCGAGTGAATCATCCATCTCAAACGTCTCCAGCCCTCGGTGACTCACGACGGACAAAAATAATGAAACAGGCGCACGATGGTGTTAGAGTGCCGGCCCCTTTCAAAATAGCCCGCTCATCTCTTAAACATTTGCCCCAATTTCCAGAGTGAGTGCGGAGATCGTCCTCTGTGAGCGCGGCCATCAATGTTTCATGCCCCCTGTCCCTTGATACGGTCCGCACAGAAGACGATGAATAGCCGTACATTAGTTACTAGACTAACTTTCTCTTCGCACGCTGCATTATTAAGGGGACAATCTGTTAAAAGTCATCATCGACTTTAAATTCCTTTAACCTTGGTTCTTTTAATTGTCACGCTTGTGGTAAGGGCGGTGGTGGTGGTGGGGGTGGGAGTGGTGGCTGTAGTGGTAGTGGGAGTGGTGGGAGTGGTTGTTGTGGTGGTGGGGTTGGTGGGGGTGGTGGTGGTGGTGGTGGTGGTGGTGGTGGTGGTGGTGATGGTGGTGGTGGTGGGGTTGTTGGAGGTGGTGGTGGTGGTGGTGGTGGTGGTGGTGGTGGTGTTGCAGTGGGTCTTAACACAGTGGGGATCCAGATTATTTGTGGAGAGAGAGAAACAGTTATGTACGCCTGCAGCATCTGACGAACATCATGTGAATACTGTCAACCACTTCTACCCATGTGAAATGTCAATTATTTTCCACTAACTGCACAATTACAAGATGCATTCGTCTCTTGTTGTTCATGTTTTCCACATGCCTTGACGGACAAGGGTCTACACCAATTAAAATAGAGGGTCACCCGTGGAGGCCAATCAGCTTTTGACAGGGGCTGGTGTCACGTTGTGCGACCCCATTGGCTATGTCCCTGACTAAACACTCTGCATATGCTCCGTCTATTCCAGTGTAATTGTTTTGCTTTCTGCTGCCATTATCCTAATTCACAGAAAACAACTCCTCCTTCCACTGACTCCAGTGGAAAGTGCTGCCCTGGAGCCCACTGTAGAATAGGGAGGCAGAGGGGCGAGAGAGAGAGAGAGAGAGAGAGAGAGAGAGAGAGAGAGAGAGAGAGAGAGAGAGAGAGAGAGAGAGAGAGAGAGAGAGAGAGAGAGAGAGAGAGAGAGAGAGAGAGAGAGAGAGAGAGAGAGAGAGAGAGAGAGAGAGAAAACAATGTGAAAATGGTGTGGGAAGAGGAGAAGGAAAACCTGAAAGACAAACATAGTGACAGGTCAGAGAGGGATGGAACTACAGCAGAGGGAAGCAGCAGATCAAAGAGCTGAGCAGAAGGAAGTGATGAAGAAAGAGTAAAATGGGGATGGAGAGTGGGGTTCTGAGCTGCAGTCATGCTGTGCCCTCTTCAATATCCTTGATATGAAAAAAAGATGTATTACACTTTTTACTTACAACGATATAATATGTGTATGGCTTGTATCCAGCCTCATCAACCACAGAATACGGACACTAACCTTTACACCGTTATATAAACACCTTCCAGCTTGCAAGATGGCATGCCCTGTTCTTAATACACACATCTCTACGTCAAATCACAGCTCTACGTGAAGCCGATAAAAACAGTCACACAAACCGACAGCAAGCCCCTGCCCAAGAACAGTTGGCTCTCATGAAACACCATGATCAGAGGGAGACATTTGTGAGGTATTTCCTGTGTGTCTCCGTTGCGATTACCAGGGGGTCTTGCGTGGGCTTACGCATGTGGAGAGAGAGAGAGAGAGAGAGAGAGAGAGGAGAGAGAGAGAGAGAGAGAGAGAGAGAGAGAGAGATGAGAGAGAGAGAGTGGAGAGAGAGAGAGAGAGAGAGAGAGCGAGAGAGAGACAGAGAGACGAGAGAGAGACAGACAGACAGACAGACAGACAGACAGACAGACAGACAGACAGACAGACAGACAGACAGACAGACAGACAGACAGACAGACAGACAGAGAGAGAGAGAGAGAGAGAAGAGAGAGAGAGAGAGAGAGAGACTCTCCCACCAAACCCTGTGTGGGGTGTGTTTACCTCAGCTGACACGGCTGTCAGTGTCTGAGCAGCACCACTGGCGAGCTGCAGAATGAGTGAACCGGGTCACTTGCACCGCTGCCTCCTTTAGAAGGCAATGCATGCTCATAAATGTATAAATACACAATACTAGGAGTAGGAACACATGTACACTTAACATTACCATACAGGGCCAGTCAATACTCCATTTCTATGTGCGGCATTCTGAATTAGTAACGGTGTAATTATAGCGCGAGTTGATGATCGATGGACTGTTTCTGCTCTACATCATCATCACTAAATTATAGCAACAATCGCTGTTTATTTTCCCAGCAGGGGCTTTTGAATCTCAAATATCGGTGTGTGAACTCAGCAGCTTTGTTGAAGCTGTGTGATGTGATCATTTGTCTCTGTTCCTGTGGCCTGATTATTTTAGGAATGTATATTCTCGGCAAAATTGGGAAATCGTAAATTATACATGATACATGAATCATGTGCATATACATTGAAAGTCTACCGTAGCTATTCATTTGACTCCGACTGAGGAATAGACTTTGACATTGTGAATCCGGCTAATGATTGAAATCACTAACGTTCAGAATACGAATAAAGAGGTTTTAAATCATCGTACTGAGCAGCTGTTGACACCAAAACGTCCCAGTTTTACTTTCTGTCAGAGCTGCATGATCTTTGGATACAGACGTCCTTCCCACAGAGGGGAAGCTCAACAGGCAGAAAATAATATTCACTCTATGTACTACTTTATTTGCTGATGTTATACACGTGTGGCAATGCAGTCCCTTCCATTAGAGATACATTTATCACACACTTAACATCGCTTTTGTGTCATGAAACTGACAAATACTGTCACAAAACGTCAGGCTGTGAGAATACAGAAATCCGAGTGTGTATAAAACTGGCATTAACCTGATGGCTTTGGTGGGTGTACTCCCTGTGCAAATAAATTTAAACATTTTGAAACATACTCTTAAACTCGAAAAAAAAACACTCCGAAAAAAAAACAAGAGTACGCCTACATCAACAACAGTGTAAAATACTTGCTAATTATTCCCGTGGTGCAATTAAAACAATGTTATTACCAGGCCTGTATCTACAACATTTGCTGCAAGTCGGTCATAATAAAGCACAGCACACAAAGTGACGCAGGCGTGACGGCACGCGGCGGTTCCTACCTGGAGTCCGGGTACTTGGTGAGCGTGGCCAGGCTGCTGGTGTACATGTGTCCGCCGACGTCAATGTGAACCGGCGCGTTAGACTTCGTCAGCTGAGCGGGGAGCGGGATCCCTTGCGTGGCCAGGGGAGACACCGGAGACCGCGTCAAAGACAGGCGCGACATGCTTCTTCCTTCCTGAAAACAAGTGTATATGAAAGCCATCGAATAACAATGAAGACGCTACTCTGACAAACTGCGATGGTAATCCGCCCGCACGTCTCCGAGTCGCATCAGATCACTTCCATGTCTGTCCGGTCGAATGTTTAGCGTAGGAGTTATTGTCACCGCTCTAATGAAGTATGTTTGCGTCTTTTCATCCCGCACCGGAGGCCGGGATAGGGGGATGCTTATTAGGGGAGCGGGGAGAGGGAGAGGAGCGCTAGGTGTCCGCCTCCAGGGCCACAAAAACAAACGGCTACTGCAATATTCTAATTAAAGGTTGGCGGTTGTGTTAGACGCGATATGCCCACACTCGCCAACCCACCAATCGGAAGGCAAGGAAATCGGGGGCATCTGAAACCCTTGTTCCTACTTGAAACGCACACACGCGCACATTGGCACACGCGCCCTCACGCACACGCACGGGGTTATCGCCACTCGCGCGCGTCATCTGGCTTCTTTTTTTTCTTCCGTCAGCCACACAATATGGTTTTAGAAATGCAGCGAATGAATCCTAGAAGTATCCCATACATTTTTTTTATTATACCTGTTTCATTTAATTTGATAAACAGGTTAAATACTTCTGACTGAAGAGATCGTTGGCGTCAGATATGAGATTTAAAATATTCCCCAAAATACTTATGTACCCCAAAACCATAAAATAAATTAAAACAACACTTTATCTGTTAGGCCTAAATTTCGGAAAGCACACCGTAGGCCTTTTGAGTGACATGTAGGCCTATGCAGCCAGCTTAAGGAGTCAATTAATAATGGACCAATTATAGGCTTATAATAAAATGACTCAACTATTGGCTTGGAAACTTGCATTAAAGATTTGACCCGTAATTTATCCTTCCTGGATGAAACGGGTATTTTGCTATTGTTATGAAGGTACACAGAAGATGGTTGTTAGGGCAGCCTGCGCTTTCACACGAGCTGCTTTGCTCTGAGCGAGACGCCCGCGGGCGAGAGCTGAGAGTGGAAACACGTCCCGGGTGTTGCCCTCCGCGCGGCGCCGCGAGCAGAGTGATGTTCATTCAATACACACAGGATGACATTTCACGGTTTCATTTGAAATCCCAGAGGGAGAAAAACGTAGAAAGAAAGAAAAGAAAAGAGAAGTTTGGGGTACGCACACACACACACACACACACACACACACACACACACACACACACACACACACACACACACACACACACACACACACACACACACACACACACACACACACACACGCACACACTCACGCACGCACACACGGCTATCCAGTTTATCCGTGCCATGAGCGACACTAAGCAACATAATAGGATATCACATGCACCATTTCTCCATCGTCAGCCTCCGCTTACCCACGGTCAGCCAACCGACCCACCGCATAACTCATCAATCCATCATCAACCAGCGTCAACCGGCGACCAACGACGAGCGACAAACACGTGTAACGGGAGAACCGGATGAAAATAAAACGGAACGTGTGTCAAGCTCCGTCTCAGGCGGAGACCCTACGCTGTTTCCACATGAACTGTTGGTTGAGACGTCCTAATGGCAGGTTGCGCTCCCCATTTCCGTCTGTAAAGAACGTGATCACATTGGTCTTACGGGCTCCGCAGGCGGGGGTGACTGTTCGGTGTGATGCAGGCCCGCGTTGCAGCGGCAGAGACGGGGGCCGAAGCAAGCATCACACCGACATCGCTGTAATCATCCAACGCTGCTGCGCTAAGACCGGGGGGAACCTTCCGATTCGAATTTGACCCAACACGTCGTTTTATTCTGCCCCACCATTAACACACAGTCAGTGAACGATTGATTTATAAACGACCGATTGACAAACGAACGAAACAAACAAGCGATGAGGCGTCCGCGGGGCCAATAACCAGAGGCGAAACCTCCGGGCAAGCCTCGGAAGGAGTCGTTCTCGCTGTCCACCTCGGGTACCAGTCGGGGGAAGTTTGGTGAGCTACTCTACACCCGGCGGGTCGCTAAATCCCAGAACGGTCGAACAGGGTCCGCAAGTAGGCTACACAGCATTCCGTTAGTAGTCGTTGTTTCACCGTACCGTTTCAAACATGGTCGTAAGTCCCAGGGAATCCGTGCCTGCGTGTCTAGAGTCCGGGCAGTTGTCCGCCTGTCTACCCTCCTCTCAGGAGCCCCGAGTTTAGCACCGGAGCCGGACCTGCTCCTATTAAAAATCAACTTTGGGAATAGGCACCAAGTGTTTCAAAATAAGAGCTGCTATCGGGGATCAATCGTGCGCACGCGGTCGCGGTGGCTCAACCCCAGATCTGTCGCGAGGCTGGCTCGAACTCGCTCGAGCTCTTTTCTGCTGAAGCGCGCGGGGAAGCGAGCGGCGTCCTTACCTTGTACATAGAGGAGATCTTTCCTTCCCCTTCGCTGCTCTGGCTTGTGTGTCGAAGAATCCCCCCGCTTGGTGTTTCAGCCTCTTGTCGGGCTGTTTTTCGCTTAAATGAAACTGCCGGTTTAGTTAAGGGAGGAAGAAGAACGCCAATAATCCGTCTCTAAATAACAGCAGAGCTAAAAGAAGAAGAAAAAGAGTTGTTGCTCGCGGCTGCCCAGACGCCTGTGGGCTAGGGATGAGGCTACGATTAGCTCAACTCCGCTCTCCGCCAGGCAGTTTCCTCAACGACAAAACGTGATACTCCCCTTTCTCTAAACGAAGACAGCAACGATATAACAACTTATGTTATTGTCCGCCAAAAGTCAAACATATCACAATAAACGGTGCGAACCATAAGTTGGGGGGTTGCAGAACGGCAATGCTCTTCAGGAGCCTAACAAGCAAGTGTCGCTGGTAGCTTTAGAGCAGCAAAAAGCGGATTTGAATCATTGTCATTCCGTCTGATGTAATAGTTCCCCGGGCATTTCCAGCTAGTAGGCATATATTTCCATCTCCAGCCTTGATCAATTAAAACTAGCGTGCAAAATAACCTCTTCCCTGCCAAAAGTATTGACGTTTTGCAATTAAAGACCTAGTAACCCTAACTTGTTGACAACGTCTCAATTAAAACGGGTTGAAAACCTCCCTTATCCCTGGCCACTTTTTCATGCGGCGTTCTTCTCTCCCCCCCCCCCCCCCCCCCCCCCCCCCCCCCCCCCCTGTCCGCTCTGCCTTAACGTGCGGGATGGTCGCTACACCAAATGTCCTGTAGGCCATTAAAAGCAAATGACGTCCATCGACGTGCACGCGGCCGAGGCAGAAAGCGCCCTCAGCCTGCCTGCAGCCGAACGCGCCATCTCACTGAGCGCGCGGTCTGCCACAACAAGGCGGAGGAGCCTGTTGTCGCCTTACGGACAGTAACCATTAGCTTCTGGAGCGATATAGATCTTTATTTTTATTTTTACAATATATACTAAAGATGAAACCTGCAGTGTTGCTTTTAATGCGCCAACTTCACACGCAGTTGGTTTTCTGGCGTTACTGGGAAGGCACGGCGGGTACTCCAATAAGTGAGGACGTTTACCGATTTCTTTATTTGGGTGTTTGTTAATTTTTCGGGCGGATTCATCGTTGAATAATGGATTCTGCATTGAGCCGGTTAATGTGCGCTGGAGCCCAAGTCCACACTATAGTTCAGCATCCTGAAAACGGCAGCATCCGTTCCTTGATATTTGGCGCCAACCAGTGTAGGAAATGATTATTGGTGCGGACAGCAAAACGAAATAGCAGCCCTGGAAGGCCCTCTTTTGTTTAAGGTATTTTAAAAAGTAGGCTCACTCGTCGTCGCTATCCAACACTGGCACAGACCAATGTGAGAGAAGGCCTTTAGCTTTTCACGATGCAGCAGCTCTCATTATTAGACATGTAGCTTCGCTAAGTCTCTTCCTTGCGGGGCAAACACCTTTGCCTCCAGCGTAGATTTGTTGTTTCCAGGGGAGCAATCTGGAGGGGTAACCAGCTTTTTTTTTTCTCATTAAAGTAACAACCCCGGAGTTAGTTCAATTACACGAAGCATGCAGGGATGTTGTAAATTTAAAGATTTAAATAGCTTACAAAGTTGCCCCAGGCCCCATCAGTTAATTTCCTTAATTTATGGATTTTAGCGGAGTGTCTAATGTGAAGGAGAGGAACTAGGTCATCTTGCGGATTTGCATTCAGTGTTGACTGTAAAACAGTCCGTTTGGCCTCCTGACCACCAGCTGTATTTTACTGACACACACACACACACACACACACACACACACACACACACACACACACACACACACACACACACACACACACACACACACACACACACACACACACACACACACACACACTGTGTTGCTCAGGCCACCAGGACGCAAAGGACAATGCATTGCATATTGCTTTTATTTCCAGTGGAAAATGAGGCCTATAGATTACAGATCTGATTGGGATGTTTGACCCACGTAATAGGATTACCAGAGGTTCATTTCCCCCTGCATAAGCCTCCGAGATACCGAGAGTTTCTAATTCCCATCAAAAGGGAAATTCCCTGTGTGGATATATGTCATTATCAACGTCGGATAAAACGAGGAGTGTAAAATTAATATTTATTTTCTATACTCAAATATCACGTTTTAAAGAAACAGGCCATTGAAGAGTAAATAAAGCGACACACAAAAAGAAGAAGATTACTACTGCTTTCCAGATGATATGCTAATGAGGACTATACATTAATGCATGGCCTGGAAAGATCAATCACTTTGCCTGCAGGTTTTAAAACAGGTGCACTTATTAGCTGAATGTCGCCGTGGCGCTGGAACGGGATGTTCCCAGTCCTTCAGACTTTAGGGGGCAGGGAGGCACCCCTGCCTCACAGCAAGAAGGTCCTGGTTTCGAACCCCCGAGGTTGTACGTTCTCCCCGTGTTCATGCTGGTTTCCTCCCAGCGCTCCGCTTTCCTCCCAGATCAAACGTCTTCCGTGTTAGGTTACTACTCCTTCCTGCCGGTGCCCTTGACCAAGGCACTAGGCAGCAGCCCTGGAGTCAGTCCCCACGCCCTGCATTGTTGCTGCCCAGTGCTCCCAGCGCTGCTAGTGATGGTTAAATGCTGCTAGTGATGGTTAAACGCTCCTAGTGCTGCTAGTGATGGTTAAACGCTCCTAGTGATGGTTAAATGTTCCTAGTGCTGCTAGTGATGGTTAAATGCTCCTAATGTTGCTAGTGATGGTTAAATGCTCCTAGTGCTGCTAGTGACGGTTATTTAAATGTTCCTAGTGCTGCTAGTGATGGTTAAATGCTCCTAGTGTTGCTAGTGATGGTTAAATGCTGCTAGTCCTGCTAGTGATGGTTAGTTAAATGCTCCTAGTGCTGCTAGTGATGGTTAAATCACATTTCGTTGTACAGTACTTGGAGGTTGTGCAATGACAAATAAAGATAATCATATATTATTATTTTTGCCTAACCCTATGTAAACATATCATTATCATTATTTATTTATTTTTGTTCCTTTTGGAGTCCAACCAAATGCCAACTCACCTAAGTCAATATATGATATGAAATCACACATATAAATTAAGGATAAAGCAAAACGTCAATAGTAGACTTGACTGTTTTGTAGCTGAGGTTTGGACTTTCTAAGAAAGATGTAAGTCTATAAATCTGGCAGCAATTTTAAAAACATAACTTTAAATAGAATATCAATTAGAGTGAGGATTTTACATTTACCATTTTGACGTGAAAAAGTGTTCCTCGTGTGCGCATTGCTGTCCCTCGGTTGTGGATGTGACACTATGTACAACTAGGTCAGGGCTTGGGCCCATCCAGACAACCGGCAGTCAACCGCTCTGGGTTGCTATACGTTAGCATTCTGCCTGGGTATGGGATACAGCACCATCTACTGGTAAACTGCAGAACTGTCAGGACAGAATCACGCAGTCCTCACTCAGCATCACAGAACTAGGCCTACTTCACTCAGTCCTTCGGCCCAGGTGAAGTATTTCAGACAACAGTAAGTGATGCGCTATAGCCCCAGAACTTGACGAAATTCCAATAATATTAATATGAGTGTTTATATTCCTTAGGAGAGTGTTTTACACTTCTGTGGGGTTTGTCAAACAGGCTGCTTAAAAACGTGTGTTTCTGTCAGTTTATCAGACATTATAATCTTCTATTCTCACCATGAGCGTCTTTAAAGACAGAAAAGCACAAGGACCCCTATTTCCACGAAGCCCCTGCAGTACTTCTGCCTATCCGGTGTGTTGTGGCTGTGCCTTACCTGAGCCGAGACACCGGCTGTATCAACGCTGCCGACACACTGGGGTAATCACACACCACAGCCATCCACGCCCAGTGCCAGCATCCTCAAGAAACTCTTTCAAGCACTTCCAGTCAGAACAACACACACACACGCAC
>JACYXH010000054.1:462500-482500 GCA_026745465.1 Lota lota
GCCCCGTGACTTATGCTTCACATTCGCCGGCGTTCATCACAACGGCGACGGGCGGCCGTCACTCTCCGAGGGGCTCTGGTCCTGCACACGGCAACGGGACAGCTTATCAGACCCTGTGCTCGTCTCCCAGCGCACAGCCCCCCCTCCTGTAACTCATGTGCTAACCTACCAACTTGGAGGGAGACTGGTAATGGCGGGAGAGTGGAAGTGGAGTGAGTGTGTTTGTGTGCGTCTTTGTGTGTTTGTTTGTGTGTGCTTGTGTGTGTGTCTTTGTGTGTCTGTGTATCTCTTTGTATGTGTGTGTGTGTCTCTTTGTATATGTTTGTGTGTGTCTCTCTTTGTAAGTGTGTGTGTGTGTGTGTGTGTGTGTGTGTGTGCAGGGAGAGGGACGGGCCCCTTGACAGGCCCCAGGCTCTAGAGTTTGATGTGTTGTCCTCAGTAAGGCCGCCACTGTGTGTGTCACCACCCAGCCCTCTCTGCTGCTGCCGATACTGTGGTAGACCAGAGCCCCGGGGGGGTGGGGGGGGGGGGGGGTGTCACTGCAGGCTGGGGAAGGAGGGAGAGGGAGAGAAAGAAAGAAAGAAACGTGAAGGGAGTGGTTTGTGTGTGTGTGTGTTTGTGTGTGTGCGTTTATGTGTGTCTTTGTATGTGTGAATGCTGTATAAATACGTGTGTGTGTGTGCGTGCCTGCCTGTGTGCGTGCGTGCACGTGTGTGTGTTTATGTGTGCGTATGTATGTGTGTGTGCGGGCCTGTGTTTATGTGTGTGTGTGTTTATGTGTGTGTATTTATTTGTGCGCGTGTATGTGTGTGCGCGTGCACGTGCGTGTGTGTCGGGGCGGAGGGGGTTGCGAGCTAGTGTGGCCACCCCCCCCCCCCCCCCCCCCAGGCTATATGAGAGTGTTGTGTGCAGCAGACAGCCTGATATGGACGCAGGCTGCTGGCTGATGACATTCTATGGTCCCAACATGCAATCCCACTAACTTTAGTTGGTGGAAAGCCAGCCCTCTCACACTGAAGGGTGGTGTTCTCGTTTCATGGGAATAAAGACCAGCACATCGCTCCATGGCATCATACACTATCAGTTTCTAAATCTACCCCAGAGCAAATTAAGAAAAGAGTGTAGGGCTACTTACAATCTAGGATCTCCTGACTCATAACGCGATCATTTTGGATGCATCGCATTTACGCTTTGTAACGGTAACAAAATAACTTTCAATTAAAAGGAGCCATCATTTCATGTTCGTTCTCGTTACTTTCATATTACCGCAACAATATCGGTGAATCGAGATATAAATCTTTATGGTGATTGGTTCCCAAGGATGACATTGACTATTTGAACATTTCTCCTTCGTTATTCTACGGAACAAAAGTTCAACGTTATAAAACAATAGATTCAGCAAAGTCGACCCTCAGGGCGCCAACATTAAAGCTCTTCATTAAATTTACATACACGTGAATGGTGCTCTTTCTGCAGCGTCGGCATCGCAGGTGACATGTGACTGTCCTCTTTGTGGGGCTCTGAAGGTCTTGATTGAAGGGTTCGAATTCCGTTTGTACCCCTGCCTCTGGAAGCCTCAGGGAAAACAGGCTATTCTCCACTGTACCCTATTTTGGTTTAAAATGAGTCATATTGTTTAACAATGGTCAAAGGCAATTGCGTTTAAACTCTCAACTGCAATCGTGTATAACGTGTGCTAATGCGCCATCTCTGTCAAATCTATATGCAACCACTGACCTTGTCCAATTAGTTTTGAATAAATCTTTATAAAAGCGTTTCTACAAACAAATGTAGGGTTTTGTTCAAAATGGCGGACTTAAAATAGCCTATCATCTTATTTTAGTATAAAACCCAACCACAGCCCAAACCCACTAAAACCACCACCACCACCACCACCACTAACCACCACTAACCACCACCATCACCACCACCACCACCACCACCACCACTAACCACCACCACCACCACCATCACCACCACCACTAACCACCACCACCACCACCATCACCATCACCACCACCACCACCACCACTAACCACCACCATCACCACCACTAACCACCACCACCACTAACCACCACCATCACCACCACTAACCACCACCCACCACCACCACCACTAACCACCACCACCACCACCACCATCACCACCATCACCATCACCACCACCACCACCACCACCACCATCACCATCACCACCACTAACCACCACCACCACCACCATCACCATCACCACCACTAACCACCACCACCACTAACCCCAACCCAACCCCAGCCCGACCTACATATCCCCTCAGTTCGTCCAGAGTGCTCCCTCTGCGTTCCCCGACCTTAGCTCCGGTCTCTGGCACCAGACGGTGGGGGGGGGGGGGGGGTGCACCTGCACCTGCCCCCCCACCGGCCCGGCGGCTCCCCAGGCATCAGGACACATCTCCCCAGCCTTGATTAGCTCCTTAGGAGGGCACTGCCTCAAAAGCAATCCACCCCTCTCCCAGTATTAATTGAGTCCTGAGCGGGGGGCCGATCCATCCTGGCTGGGACGGGCCCCGCCTAGGGCTCGTCCGGGGGCCAGCTAATACACGCCGGCCAGCAGCCTGTCACTATAAGTGATGGTCTCTGGGAGTTTTGTTGCCTTGTTTTGTGCACTTCTCTCGTTTCCATTTCCATTCACCTCCATCTCCTCCGTCCCCTCCGTCCCCTCCGTCTCCTCCGTCCCCTCCGTCACCTCCGTCCCCTCCGTCCCCTCCGTCACCTCCGTCCCCTCCGTCGCCTCCGTCCCCTCCGTCACCTCCGTCACCTCCGTCTCCTCCGTCTCCTCCATCGCCTCCGTCCCCTCTGTCACCTCCGTCCCCTCCGTCCCCTCCGTCACCTCCGTCCCCTCCGTCCCCTCCGTCACCTCCGTCCCCTCCGTCACCTCCGTCCCCTCCGTCCCCTCCGTCACCTCCGTCCCCTCCGTCTCCTCCGTCACCTCCGTCACCTCCGTCCCCTCCATCGCCTCCGTCACCTCCGTCTCCTCCATCGCCTCCGTCCCCTCCGTCACCTCCGTCCCCTCCGTCACCTCCGTCCCCTCCATCGCCTCCGTGCCCTCCGTCCCCTCCGTCACCTCCGTCCCCTCCGTCCCCTCCGTCCCCTCCGTCCCCTCCGTCACCTCCGTCCCCTCCGTCCCCTCCATCCCCTCCGTCACCTCCGTCACCTCCGTCCCCTCCGTCACCTCCGTCCCCTCCGTCTCCTCCGTCACCTCCGTCACCTCCGTCCCCTCCGTCACCTCCGTCCCCCCCGTCTCCTCCGTCACCTCCGTCCCCTCCGTCACCTCCGTCACCTCCGTCCCCTCCGTCCCCTCCGTCTCCTCCGTCACCTCCGTCCCCTCCGTCTCCTCCGTCACCTCCGTCACCTCCGTCCCCTCCGTCCCCTCCGTCGCCTCCGTCTCCTCCGTCGCCTCCGTCTCCTCCGTCGCCTCCGTCCCCTCCGTCACCTCCGTCGCCTCCGTCCCCTCCGTCGCCTCCGTCTCCTCCGTCACCTCCGTCACCTCCGTCCCCTCCGTCTCCTCCGTCACCTCCGTCCCCTCCGTCGCCTCCGTCTCCTCCATCGCCTCCGTCCCCTCCGTCACCTCCGTCCCCTCCGTCGCCTCCGTCTCCTCCGTCCCCTCCGTCCCCTCCGTCACCTCCGTCGCCTCCGTCGCCTCCATCCCCTCCGTCCCCTCCGTCCCCTCCGTCGCCTCCATCGCCTCCGTCTCCTCCATCGCCTCCGTCTCCTCCATCGCCTCCATCGCCTCCGTCTCCTCCATCGCCTCCGTCACCTTCGTCCCCTCCGTCACCTCCGTCACCTCCGTCACCTCCGTCCCTCCCCCGCCCTGACGGAGGGCAGACAGGGAGGAACGCCGTGGGAGTCAATGGGTGATTCAGTGACGCTTCACCCTAGAGTGAGAGGTGGTGTTCGGGGGACATGGGGGGGGGGGGGACATGGGGGGGGGTGGGGGGGGGGGGGGTGAGCGTTTTGGGGGTTCATTTCCGAAGAAAGACTAGAAAGAACGCGAGATGCATTTAAAGATGCTTTTTGAAAAATAACTATGAATAAACATTTTGGGTATAATCGTTTTTGAGGGATTTTGTTGTGGAGCATGTTTGTTACCTATATGCTGGAGGTGTTTGTATTCTGTTGTCCCCTATAGTCTGGGGAGAGATTATAACAGTCAAATAGAGAAGATGAGAGATTTCCACAAGTAATGTTATATTTTCAGAAGGAAGGAACACAAGGAATACAGTTTAGTATGCAGTGAGTTTAATCGTCTCTTCAACATTAGGATTTAACAGGCTATTGTCTTCCCTTCTTTACTTTAAGATTACATTTCCTTTCTTTCCTGCGCGCCTCCTTAAAAATAGCACAGATGTCCGGGGTGTGCTTTTACATAAAAAATACATCAGCAACATGTTGTCCTTACGCTGAAACTAAGATCCCACTGACATTAAAAAGACGAACAGGAGCGCCATTCCATCACCTAAATGTCTCCATTCCCAGTAGCTCTGCCGAGCCAGTATGTGTGTAGCCTCAAGGTTAGGAACCTCCCTTTGCCCACCAGCTTGCGTGACTAGCTTGATTATAGATCCAGTGTTTATTGATTCAAGATCATTAAAGCTCTTGCGTAATGTATGTCAATGCCAGTGGAAGGCATATAGTTGTGGCTCTTTGCACAGCGTGGATGTTTTTTAATGTCAATACACAGCCATGACAGCTGGTGGCCCTACTTTGGTTAATAAAGTGCGAATTGAGGCAATACAGTTGTGCCATATGGACACAACTGTTGTGGGTGTATAATTCCTTCAAACCAACAGTGGAGCAGGCTTGTAACACCTATGTGGTGCTGCCATCATGTGGTCATGTTGGGATCTGTTGCTGGATAAAGGTTCCCAAATCATTTATCAAATTTGGCTGGCAATAGCAGTAAATACAGCTGGCAATGCAGCAGTAAACTGACACGCTGTAACGATCAGCTTAACGTCGTGCTAGAGGACCCAGAGGGTACATCTCTCCAGAACAAGCGGCGCAGGTTTCAACATATCTGTGGGTGTCGAGCACAAACCCTGGCCTAGGTGGCACAAGAAGGACGCCCTCTCAACAGCCAATAGGATTCTTCCGATTTCCCTCCCAACTGCCAGCATCTCATGCACCACCAATCATTTTTCCTGTGCTTGATGACGTTACTCTGGCGTAATTATTACGATCGGCTTTCCTCTTTGATTTCAGCGTGTAACGCTGTGTCTTGAATGGCCCCCAGCACAGCGCCGAAATAAAGGAGGACTTCACGTGGAAGTCAGAGCATGTAGGCCTTGTTGGCGTGCCGACGAATCAGAGCTGCACGCCCACGTTTCGATTTCACATCACATGTAATGCGATGTGAGATGTGTGCAACGTCGTCCATTGAATTAAGATCTTAAACATTGGCTTTGTTACACTGAGTAGGCATTGAAGCTTTCACAGCTGTCATTTCTACTGTTCTATATACTTAAGACATTGCATTACATTTCATTTTATTCTGCAGACGCTTTTATCTAACGCGACTTGCAGTAAGTGCATTCAACAATGAAGCTATAACCCAAATAGTGCAAGAATAGACATACTTACTGTGCTCTCATGTGTGTTTGCGTGCACAATGCGTTCCAATTCGTTTTTATGGCAAAGTTAGGTCAGAAAACATTTTGTGATTCTGAACCAGAATTGTAACCAATGTGTTAACCAATATGAACCTACAATGTTGACGTAATGCGGACTGTATGCATAATTTAATATAATATGATAATATGAATATAAACCGCCCTGAGCTCGTATAAACCCTTTGTCCCTTTGAAGGATCAGAAAGGTGGCCGGGGTTAACACGGTCTTGAAAGCGGACCCATAGAACCACGTGACTGACGGTTCTCTCAAGCACGGCGAGATTGTTGATTCGCCCGTGAAAGCTCCTTGGCACCCTGGCTTGTTCGCTGCGGGGTCCCAGTCTGAGCCCACTGCCCTGTTCCCTTCAGCGTGTCGCTCTTACAGTGAGGTGAATGAATGGCTTCCGTTTCCCCCAACAGCTTCAACCTCCCCCAAAACAGAACACATTTGGTGCGGAAGCCCACCTTTAGTCTTTAATCAAGGCCGTGAAGCCACAGGATGCTCTATTAGAGCCGCAATGGGTTTCAACCGCACTTATAATATGTCAGACTCACACTTTCTTTCATTTAATATTTGCTTTGTTTTGGAACAATTTGTTATTGACTTCGCAGATGAGCTCAAATTCATGAATTGTGTTGATTCGGCTTGCTTCTGAAACACTAAATGTCTTGTATTCCTTGTATTTTTGATAGATGACAAATACATTCATGTACAGTTTGCATAACGATCTCTTTCAGGTTTCTCACTAGACCACAACTAGATATCACTGAGGTGGAGCAATGTAATAGAGGCGTTTCAATGATGAATCTTTACAAATGCACTTATAATACCTGTATTTATTGTACAAAGTTTCCCTGTATCCTTCTGTCATTCTGTCCTTTCATATTTTCTGTGTCATGCCATCTTTTATAATGTTCGTGCCTGTGCCTAATTGGATATTACCCTTTTGTGATCTTTCCAAATCTTACAAAGGCGATGAATTCAAATCACATTACAAACACGAAACAACACACAACATCCAAATGCTGATGGAAATTCGGCAACACAATTAATCTCTTTAATAAGCAATTCATCAACACCAGCATGTCATGGTGCCTCTTGCATGCTGACAACGCTCCTATAATGAACGGAGACTGGGGACTGAATGCTAAAGACATTTTTTTTATTAGTAGACACTCATGAGGAAGAAAACAAACCACCTGAAGAAAGTCTTCCTGAAATACACCCTTTGATTGGCAGTGTAAAATAAGGCAAAGTGTTTCAGATCGTTTTTCTTTTATACATTTTCATACACCAACAATAAAACATGTGTTGATATATCTCTTGTTTTGTCCGTAGTCCCAATAGAACATAAAAATAAACTTTGATGAGCATGGATATTAGGGACTGGTATAGTTTAGCTTATAGGTAACACTCATATGCTATAGATTTTTTTTTGGCAGAAGTTTGGCTACATCTACTTAGATTATATGATCACCACCTGTACGAGAAATATGCTTGGGAGCCGCAAAAGCCAACACACCACAGTCACATGGTTTCATACAATTGCCACGTACCATTTAAATCATCAGTCACCTTTAGGTGGAGAACACAAACACCATTTATATCGGTTTTACCGCATAGGGATTTCCACCTTGTCACTGATTGACACCAGGACACTTTGAGAACAATTTATGTGAGTTGGCCGAGCAGGTTACCAAATGTTTCCTCATCATAAGAGCTGAGCAATAACTGTAGCCTTGTGCTAGCTTGTGCTAGCTTGTGCTAGCTTGTGCTAGCTTGTGCTAGCTTGTGCTAGCTTGTGCTAGCTTGTGCTAGCTTGTGCTAGCTTGTGCTAGCTTGTGCTAGCCTGTGCTAGCTTGTGCTAGCTTGTGCTAGCTAATGCTAACGCTGATTCTTGGTCTTGGTGTTCAGTCCATTGTCTTACAACGAGTCGTGGATGGACTCGTCCAAATGTGTTGAGAAAGTAGGAGTATGTGTTTGACTCTGCACCATATCACTTCACTGCAGCCGTCACGTTTGATCCAGAGTATTTGAAATGATGCATAATAATAATAATAATAACATTAATTATAATAATATTAATAAAGCAAACACACTGCTTCAAGTATAGATGGGGCTTTACGTTTCCTAATCTCCACGTATAACCGAGCACACTTCACTGCTAAACTCACAACGCGATTGTGTTCAAAAGATAAAAACGATCAAGAGAGAAGAGGTTTATTTGAGCTGTGGGTGGATTAGTGGTCTTTAAAAACATTGTATAATTTCAAATGCTTTCAAACAGAAGTGATGCTGCAGTGAACAAGTTACTAATATTATAACTTCATACGTGATTGATCAGTGAAAAAAAGGTTGCAGGTTTAGTGATGGTTAATATTAATTTTATGTGACAGCTCTGTCCCCTTGTCTTGTCTCGATTCTTTGCAGTTTTACAAAATATTTTGTAACAGATATAATTGGAATATTCATAATATATAAAATTTGAGCTGAGCTGAGTTTGACTAACTAGTAGCACTTAAAGATAACTAGCCTCCATCAAATATTAATGTGTGCGCTATATATTTTTAAAACTTACTTAAACATACAAAAAACTAAACGAAAACCCAAGCATTTCTTAGTTTCTCTAAACACAGTTCAGTAACAAGTAGGTGTTTTCTCCATCACAATCCATCATCGTTTTGATGCAGCAACACTGCCTGTACTGAATGTAAAACAAGCGTCAAAATTATAGCAATCAAATATTACAAAAGGGCCGTTTCCAGCTAACTGAGGGGCCCCAGTTGAAAGAAATTATAAATAAATAATAAATTTTTACATTTCTTCAGTGATTTTGATCCTTAGATTAATCAGAGAAACGATCGATACGTTTTCTTTAGCTTAATATGATATAATTATGTATATATTTATATATGTATATTTCTGAATCAAGGAAAATTGAGAAAGAGGTTTGATAGGTTGATGTGGGAGGGAGAGGGGGCCCCCCAAGTAGGATCTGGCTTAGAGGCTCCAGAAGGTCAGAAACGGCCCTGATAATATTATCATTAAAATAAAAAGTAGATCAATAATTACAACAATAATAATAAAATATAGATAATAATATAGATAGTCATTATGATAATTATAATTCACTATAGTTAATGCTTTGATTTAACTCGGTCTTGGCTTTGTAACATTAATGAAAACACAAGGGACTTTTCGTCAAAGACCAAAGCACCAAACCTCTACAGATATATGTGACACTGGGTGTGTTCTGTACAATGTAGAAAGCGTGGTGAATGTTGCAGCTCAGATAGAAAGTAGGTGAGCACGTTATAAACAACAGCATAGCAGCAGGCTACATACAGATATACACACACACTTCCACACACCACCTCTCACCTCGTCCCCTCGTTACTTTGGCCTTAATGCAATGGGTGCTTTGGTGCCTCCCACACACACACACACACACACACACACACACACACACACACACACACACACACACACACACACACACACACACACACACACACACACACACAGGAGGAGTGGAGTACTAAGCTCTTACTATATGGTTTTGCGTGTGTTTATGTGTGGTTTGTGTGAATGTGTGTATGTGTGTGTGTGTGTGTGTGCGGGGGGGGGGGGGGGGGTTGTGTGTATGTGTGTGTGTGTGCGTGTGTGTGCTCAATTGTGTGCGAACTGCGTCACAGTAACAGTGTGAGTGGCATACCCTTGTGTATCAGTGCTGTGTTATCAACACTAGGTTGCTATGGGAACATGTCAGCGGCCAGCGTAGGTTACCTGGCCAGGTGCAGCTCAGCTGTACAGGGGCTATTGTCCTACGAGAACACCAAACACACAGGACACGCAACACACCGGTTTGATTCCTAAACACTAGGAAATATGCATTTAAAAAATGCTAATCCAGTTCAAATCTCTAGGGTGAGAAATTGTTATTTGTGTCCACTAACAAACATTTTCACCACCGATCGTTTAAATAGTAGCTTGCAGTTTTCCACCTGTGGATGCTGTTTGGGAATCAAATCCTTCAGGCTGTGGTAAATAGTAAGTGACCGGACCGATGGAAAATGAGATTTCACAAAGAAGCACAGAATATAGAATCCCAATGTAGAAATACATATAAAAATAGATATAGTCATCTGAATGCCCATTGTACATCTTTAAACATTAGGAGAAGAAGAAGAAGAAGAAGAAGAGGAGGAAGATAGAGAAGCCAGAAAAGGGGCTCTGAAATGTTGCAGAGTATTATTTGTTGCATGAATACATGAGGCGTGGTGGACGTAACGACGGCTCTGCTATCAGGGAAATGGGGTACCGTGGGTCATGGGGTACGCCTGAACGAGAGCAGGGAGCAGTGCGTCATGCCAGAGGGGTACACCCGGTTACAGTTGGTCTGGGAGGGGGATATTCTGCCATTCGATTGGCTGTTAATAAGCACACATTACAGTCAGGTTAGGCCAGATGGGAACCTTAATTGTTCGGAGGGATGTCAAAATAAGTTGCCATGGAGATACCTTGTAAACGGCAACTCTGAAATAGTCGCGGTATATTATACGGTATATTGTACCTTATATTATACGGTATATTGTATGGTATATTATACGGTATATTATACGGTATATTATACGGTATATTGTACGGTATATTATACGGTATATTATACGGTATATTATACGGTATATTGTACGGTATATTATACGGTATATTATACGGTATATTATACGGTATATTGTACGGTATATTATACGGTATATTATACGGTATATTATACGGTATATTGTACGGTATATTATACTGTATATTATACGGTATATTGTACGGTATATTGTACGGTATATTATACGGTATATTATACGGTATATTATACGGTATATTGTACCTTATATTATACGGTATATTGTATGGTATATTATACGGTATATTATACGGTATATTGTACGGTATATTATACGGTATATTATACGGTATATTGTACGGTATATTATACGGTATATTATACGGTATATTATACGGTATATTGTACGGTATATTATACTGTATATTATACGGTATATTGTACGGTATATTGTACGGTATATTATACGGTATATTGTACCTTATATTATACGGTATATTGTACGGTATATTGTACGGTATATTATACGGTATATTATCCGGTATATTGTACGGTATATTATACTGTATATTATACGGTATATTGTACGGTATATTATATGGTATATTGTACGGTATATTGTACGGTATATTATACGGTATATTGTACGGTATATTATACGGTATATTATACGGTATATTGTACGGTATATTATACGGTATATTATACGGTATATTGTACGGTATATTGTACGGTATATTATGCAGTATATTATACGGTATATTATACGGTATATTATACGGTATATTATACGGTATATTGTACGGTATATTGTACGGTATATTATGCAGTATATTATACGGTATATTATACGGTATATTGTACGGTATATTGTACGGTATATTATGCAGTATATTATACGGTATATTATACGGTATATTGTACGGTATATTATACGGTATATTATACGGTATATTATACGGTATATTGTACGGTATATTGTACGGTATATTATGCAGTATATTATACGGTATATTATACGGTATATTGTACGGTATATTATACGGTATATTATCCGGTATATTATCCGGTATATTGTACGGTATATTATGCAGTATATTATACGGTATATTATACGGTATATTATGCAGTATATTATACGGTATATTATACGGTATATTATACGGTATATTGTACGGTATATTATACGGTATATTATACGGTATATTATACGGTATATTGTACGGTATATTGTACGGTATATTATGCAGTATATTATACGGTATATTATACGGTATATTGTACGGTATATTATACGGTATATTATCCGGTATATTATCCGGTATATTGTACGGTATATTGTACGGTATATTATACGGTATATTATACGGTATATTATACGGTATATTGTACGGTATATTATACGGTATATTGTACGGTATATTATCCGGTATATTGTACGGTATATTATACGGTATATTATACGGTATATTGTACGGTATATTATACGGTATATTATACGGTATATTATACGGTATATTGTACGGTATATTGTACGGTATATTGTACGGTATATGATACGGTATATGATACGGTATATTATACGGTATATTATACGGTATATTGTACGGTATATTATACTGTATATTATACGGTATATTGTAGGGTATATTATACGGTATATTGTACGGTATATTATACGGTATATTATCCGGTATATTATCCGGTATATTATACGGTATATTATCCGGTATATTATCCGGTATATTAAACGGTATATTATACGGTATATTATACGGTATATTGTACGGTATAATATACGGTATATTGTACGGTATATTGTACGTTATAATATACGGTATATTGTACGGTATATTATGCAGTATATTATACGGTATATTATACGGTATATTGTACGGTATATTATACGGTATATTGTACGGTATATTATACGGTATATTGTACGGTATATTATACGGTATATTATACGGTATATATTATATTACGGTGAGGGAGCCTTGCTCATGGTATTGGGATACTGATTTATTTTCTTATAGCTTTTCATAAATCGTAGAGCATTCTGTCCGAACTGATAATCCCGGTTTGAAGGTGATTGATTGAAGGCCATATTTTATTTTGACGACTACATATTTGTTCTTCAAATTGCGTGCCGTCGTTCTTTCCCTCGTTCTGAGGTGACCTTCGTCCGAGCAGCTTTCAGTCAAGAGCGACGTCCGTCCTTCCAAACCCAGTTGAGGGCTCAGTGGATCACTGGAACACGCCTGTAGAATAAATTGTCTTGCACAGTGAGATTATATTCACTTTCTGGCAGTCACTCGCTCTTTATCCCTGTTTATGAAAAACAAATACAAGTCAAAAGATGGCCGAACCCCAGACTTCGAAGTGACTGACAGGTGAAGGTCACGTGGTCGACGGCGCTCCGATGTGATTAAGCGATGGGTAACGATGCGCCACAGAGCAGCAGTAAAGCTTGAAGCAGAAACGCAGAAACCTTCGAGAGGTTTGTCGTTCTCAGACCGCGGCCAATTTACAAACAGTTGTTTTTAATTGCAATGCTTCCAATGTTATGTAACCCGGAACACGGCATCCCATAATAATCCCTGGTCATGATACTGGCGATGAATACTAGAGGCAGCATTTGCTCTTGCTTGATTTGGGTGAGCCTCATGCAAGCTTGTTTTGGTTTGCTTTGCGGTTTGAGCCGCAGTCTCTGCTGATGTATCGGTTCGGGCGCGATGACAACACAATGCAGTGGAATGTAACTTTGACCGGAGAGAAGTCTTTTTCTTTTTCTCCGAAGAGGACCTCAGTACAAATCGCTGAAGGGCTTGGAGTAGTTGAACATCAAGTAGTCCATGTAGTAGAAGTCGTAGAGTCGCTGCCTCTCCCAGGCGCTCACCTGGGAGAAGTACTTGAGCGTGAGCTCCCTGGTGGTCCTCTGGGCCCCAGGGTTCCTGTCCTTCATCGTGGGCATCGTGAGGTTACTGGGGGCCCCCGTCTGCCGAAGCAGGAGGTTGGACTCCTCCTCCATGTTCTCAAACTTACCGATGAAGTCGTAGTCCAGGAGGCAGGGGTTGCACAGCTGGTTGGCCGGCTCCCAGTGGACGTCCATGCCGACCGGCCGGTGGACGTCCAGCAGGTACTGGACGAACTCCGGGAAGGTGACGCCGTCGCCCGTGCTCAGGGCCTCCTTGGAGGCGTTGGCGCGGTACTTGGCGATGATGGGCTTCCCGAACAGCGAGTGGTAGTAGGCGTTGGGGCTCTCCAGCTTGTCCCTGTAGGCCGACACCAGCCTCTCCAGCGGCTCCCGGACGAAGGCGATTTTGGTGTGGCTTTTGAGACGCTGCAGGATGTCCGGCCGGCTGTAGCTGACCAGCGTGCTCAGGTGGTTCCCGTAGTGCACCTCGTCGTGTTTCAGGCTCCGCGTGTCCGGCGCCTTGCCCGCCAGCACAATCAGGATCCTCTTCCAGTTGGAGCAGCCGGCCTTGGGCACCTCGCAGTACAGCAGCTTGTACCTGCTCTCCACGTAGACGTGGGCCACGTCGCCGGGGGCGACGGCCCGCGAGATGCCGCTCTTGTACTTGGCGCAGATCTCCTTCACCAGTTTCCGACGGGCACGCTGGACGCGCGAGGACCGGCTGAGGAGCTCCGGGGTCAGGGAGTTCGCAGTGGAAGAGGAAGAGAGGGAGGAGGAGGAGGAGGAGGAGGAGGAGGAGGAGGAGGTGGAGGAGGAGGATAAGTTGTTGGAGTGATGCATCACCGGACTGGTCTTCAGTAGCTTGCGGTGTCTTCTGGTGACGTGCACGGCGCTGGGGTCCTGCCCCTGGAAGCTGGGGACGGCTGAGTGTCTGCTCCGCTCGAAGTCGGGGAACTGCATGGGAGGGATGGGGCTGGAGAGGAGGTCCACGGCTGGGGGTGGGGGGTGCCGGTCGGCGCCCGGCTTGGTGCTCTCTCCATCCTGAGTGCATAGAGTCTGCAGAAGCGCAAGAGACAGAGACCGAGTTAGAGACAATGCTGTGATGGTTAGGAGACAGACGGACTCCCAGACAGAGGGACAGTCTGGCGCACAGGGCGTTTATAGTTTTTGTTTTTTCAATGAGCTATATAGAGTTTGTATGTGGATTATCGGAATGAAGGTTTCTTTTTTTACAATGACTACATATTTGTTCTTCAAATTGCATGTACATTGTTTATGGGATTAAGAGTTCAGTCTTTTAAAATGTTTTTTGTCACTGTGTCACATGCATATGGATGTGTTATTTCTAAATGAATGCATATGGGTGTCTTCTACTTTTCTTCTTTAGCTGCAATACCAAAACACGACACTTGGTGGTGCTGTTCAACCACTGCTGATTCATTTTAAGACGATTCCAAATGTCAAGCACTCCCCAATGACTCTTGTGACCTAGCAATAAAGTGGGCTGTAATATCATAAAAACGTCCTATAAACACGTAATGGAAAATATGAATTAGAAGCATCCACTGCTTGGCTGGCATCAGCTGATACCCAGGGCCATCCTACATCCTGCCTTATTTTTTATTTCAATTAAAAGCTATAAAGCCCTCATAAAGCCAATGGACTGATTGTCAAATTAACATTTTACAACAGACAAGGTTACAAGATCACCATGAATCTCAGCTAATCCCCGCGCCGCCTCGAATGGCCGACTCCCTCACCTTTAGCAAAGTATCCGGAGGGGAGACGGTGTGTTTCCTCCCCCATGACACGCGTGGAGGACGAGCCACGGCTAAAGCCACATAGCGCCTCACCTTTAACCCAAGCCTTGTTTGTACCCTCCCAGTGCGGCAGACCGGCTAGCAGAGACCGCCGTAGAGCTGAACGCACGCAGCACCCCGTGGACCCGATCGCCTCCGGCGTTAGCGGCGCCGTTTCTACGTCTATTCTATGCTAACCCTGGCCGGAGCCCTCCGGGACCCTGGGCTGCACGCACTGCAGCTGTCTGACAAGACCAGAGAGCAGGGGTCCGTCTGCTGGGGGCCAGTGAGCTCACGGGGGTCTCGTGGTGCCAGGGGTGTCCCCCCCCCCCAATAAACAGGTCCTTTCAGACATATAAGACCCCCCACAGCCTCCACCTGTGTGGAGGCGCAGGCGTGCGATTGGCTGTGTTGGCCGGGTGAAGTCGACACGTACCTCTCTGGACTGCCGCTGAGTCGCTCCGAGCTTCACGCCTAGAGAGAGAGAGAGAGAGAGAGAGAGAGAGAGAGAGAGAGAGGAGAGAGAGAGAGAGAGAGAGAGAGAGAGAGAGAGAGAGAGAGAGAGAGAGAGAGAGAGAGAGAGAGAGAGAGAGGGAGAGAGAGAGAGAGAGAGAGAGAGAGAGAGAGAGAGGGAGAGAGAGGGAGAGAGAGAGAGAGAGAGGAGAGAGAGAGAGAGAGAGAGAGAGAGAGAGAGAGAGAGAGAGAGAGAGAGAGGGAGAGAGAGAGAGAGAGAGGGAGAGAGAGAGAGAGAGAGGGAGAGAGGGAGAGAGGGAGAGAGAGAGAGAAATAGTTAAATAACTATCAGGTAGCATGTCAGTGGTTGAACCCGATCGTCTGGTTGTTGCCTATGCGCGGAGGGAAAACAGGTGGTGGCTGTGTGTGTGTGTGTGTGTGTGTGTGTGTGTGTGTGTGTGTGTATGCGTGTGTGTTTGTGTGTGTGTGTGTATGCGTGTGTGTGTGTAATGAGCTGCCATGAGGATGGAAACGGCAAATGAATGACACTCCCAATACCACAAAAATAAAGAGGGCCGAGTGAGAGAACACCGGTGGGGAACAAGAAATTAGGCGAAAAAGAAATTGAAAACGCAAAAGCGACACACTGACGCAAATTATGAAAGACTGAAACCGATCCCCAGATAACATTCCAGAGGCGTACTACAGGGGTCTCCCTGGGGCCCCCCAACCATCCCAGCCTGAGCCGAGCAGCCCAGAGCTGCACAGCTGTGGTGCTGAGGAGGGGAGTGGATGTGGCACCCCTGACTGAGGGTCCCCTCTCTTCCAGTCTGAAGATGGACAAGATTTGTACCTTTGAAAGGGTGTGTGTGTGTGTGTGTGTGTGTGTGTGTGTGTGTGTGCGTGCATGCTGCGTGCGTGTGTGTGCGTGCGTGCGTGCTTGCATGCGCGTGGATGTGTGTGCGTGTGTGAGCGTGTGTGTGTGTGTGTGGGTTTGCTTACATGACGTGTGTGTGTGTGAGTGCATGTGTGTGTGTGTGGGTTTGCGTACATGACGTGTGTGTGTGTGTGCGTGTGTGTGTGTGTGGGTTTGCGTACATGACGTGTGTGTGTGTGTGTGTGTGTGTGTGCATGTGTGTGTGTGTGTGGGTTTGCGTACATGACGTGTGTGTGTGTGTGGGTTTGCGTACATGACGTGTGTGTGTGTGTGTGTGTGTGCGTGTGTGTGTGTGTGGGTTTGCGTACATGACGTGTGTGTGTGTGTTGGTTTGCGTACATGACGTGTGTGTGTGTGTGTGCGTGTGTGTGTGTGTGGGTTTGCGTACATGACGTGTGTGTGTGTGTGCGTGTGTGTGTGTGTGTGCGTGTGTGTGTGTGTGTGCCTCAATGCGTGCGACTGCAGCATGTGCTCTGTGCTGGGAGAGAGCCAGCTTTTGCTGTTGATTTTTCCACTTGTGTAAATCGTTCCCGAGAAGACAGGAGGGCGGGAGGCGGATGCTCGGGAGACACGAGATGACATTTTCTAATCTTGTCCCGGTGCCCAAGTGTTGTTTGACCCCCTGACCCCCACGAGAGCTGGTGTACGATGCTCGTCTATCGATGGCATCTTGCATCGTGGGGGAGTGGAAAACGCATGAATATGCACGGCGTCACACGCTGGTGGCGCTTTGGGCCATGAGACACGGCCAGGCACAACACACAGCCGCGCTGGTATTTCAACCCCGGCCGACTGGCGCCCCGATTCCTCCTCAAGACACATGGTCGGCCGTTGATCCTGAAAACCCCATTAGGGTGGTAATTGAAAACTCCAAAGGTCTAATTGGTTCCTGCTAGCAGGTGTTTGTGTTAGCCTGTTGGTGGAGGGGAGGGGAGGGAGGGAGGGGGGGGGGGGGGAGCAGCAGGGGGAGGAATGTCACGCCTGCGTTTCTCTGTCTGTCAGCATCCCATCACTTTGCTTCCTAATGGGTGATTTGAACTCTCGGCTGTGATTTGTTTCCTAACGCTCGACTTTAAGCTTCTCTTTGGGGTTTGGTTCAGAGATAATTTGTTATTAATGGTGTAAAATGTCAAACAGGGTTCAGAATTCGGGATGAACATTATGGTCACGAAAAGGTACTATTTTGAAATGATTCTGTTTGAATGAATTGTGTTGCAGAATGCATAATTGAAACAAGTTTCGTAACACTGCGAACTCCGTAAACACATTTATCTCTGTAGAAGGTTATTTGGCTTGAGGCTAATAATCATTATTTCATTGCAATTTCACACTCAGCCAATTCCACTCAAAATAACTGTGCTATTGATTTGTATTACTGCAGTTTTAAACAGTGATAAATTGTAACGGCTGAGATTCATCTGCTCTTGCTATATTTGGTGCAATTTTCAACATTAATACCAGGTGCAGAATCTATACTTGTTTTATGTACGGTGCGTGAAGTCTGAAATGGTAAATAGTCCCTTAGAGTCTGCACGCACGTTGAATTTCTAAGTGTGTAGTTCTGTTTAACCATCAGCAGGGCCCAAAACACCTAATAAAATAAAAGTAAAATGGAAGCAAACTTTTTGGCCGAAAAAATAGGACACTCTGGAGAACAATTAGGAGTCATGAGGATCTTCACCCGGAGCGTTACCTTAGAGATCACAAGCCCTGATCCGATTGGTCAACCTCTTAACTGGTGACAATGCCTGCACATGGCTTCAGCATCATCGCAGAAGGAGAGCCATTTACAGCCCAGGCCACATCATTAATGCGTGTATCACCGCATTCCCTACTGCCTCAGAACCCTGGTCCAGCTCGCAGACACACAGACACACATCAAACACCGCTCTCCTCCCCCCCGCTCTCCCCCCGCTCTCCCCCCCCGCTCTCCCCCGCTCTCCCCCCCCCCCCCCCTGCTCTCCCCCCGCTCTTGAAAGCTCTTGAAGCTCTTGAAATAATGAGCTTGTTAACTGCAGGATTGCGGCCATCTTTGTTCTTTCGGGGAACTTTGTTAAATGGATGTCCTGTTCCCGGGTACGGCTCAGTGGGGTGCTGGCAGCCAGACGAGTCATGTCGCATCCCAGCCTGCTCGCACGCAGCGCTGGCGAGATCCATCGAATGTGCCCGCCGTGGTTTTACCAACTTCCTCTTTCGCCGGTTGTGCGCCACACCGAGCGACTCTGATCTGCTGCTAGTCTGACCGGCAGGGATTAGAACCTGCGTCATCTGCTACACACTGATCCAGAATCTGGAGTGGTGAGCCGGCTGTCTCGCGGGCTAGGTTGTTAACACTCGCCAGCGCCATTTCAACTGATCTTAGATCTGACATTTGAGCCTTACTCCTGACTGTGCCACTGGAAAACCAAAATAAATTCAAACAAATGCAAACCAAAGTGGCAAATGTCCTCAAACCTGACTACCCCCCCCCCCCCCCCCCCCCCCCCCCCCCCAACCTCCACATTGGTCTCGGGAGGATTTCATACGAGTCATAGGACACAAACCTGCACCTCGGCTGCACTTTACACCTTTCCCTGCCCTCCCTCTCTCCTCCACCCCAGCTATGCCCTGTGTCTGCACAGCAACATCGACGCTCCTCAGCTCGTGGACGGTGTGCTATCGGGTGTTGGGTCCGGTGATGTTTCCACCGTTTCCGTGGTGGCAGACAACATAAAACTGTGGTGCTCAGCACGAGATGGCAACAATCCTGCTGGAGTTAGGGCTGCAGACTACCAGAAGTCAGGGGCGAGGTGAACGCTGAAGCCCGAGTTCTGACTCCAGACAGAGGGGACCCAACAAGGACAGCACAGGAGTCTGGAGGGAATATCTAGAGATACAAACCAGAACTCACTTGCTTTAGTAGGGTGTGTACTCCCAAACAAAAAGCTCATGGACTCATTCACCTTGGGCTTCACGTTTTTGTGTGCTCATGGTTTAATGTTGAAGGTTATTTGTTGTTAGATCTTGGCTCACTGGCTTTTTGTCTTCTTCATACATTTAAAGTTACATTTGAACACGTTCACTTTGTTCCAAATCCTGTATTCAACTACTTTCCGTGAAACTTCTGTAAACTTCTACTTAGCGGACAGTTAAGTAGAAGTTCATTTTGCTTGTGTGTTAGTGAACTATACCAAAGGGTATACACAAAGTATACCAAGGTCTAAATCATGCTGGGATTAAGGGGAGAGAGAGATGTATTATTAATTAATTTATTATTCCTTTTCTTTATAATTCTTTATTCTCAAAACAGATGACTCTAATTTGGTCAAATGTTGTCATGTTGCGTATAATTCAGGCAGTTAACAGGACAAGGTCATTGTTTCCAACGCAAGCCCTGTTCTGCAGGGGCTCTATGACAGTTATGGCCAGTCAATGCTAATCGTACTACTTCATATAGTAGGTAATACTAATACTGTATATTACTACTAATTAATACTAAGGTAATACAAACTTGGCCTATAGTCACGTGTGCACGTGTGCATGTGCGTGTGCATGCGTGTTTGTGCGTGTGTGTGTACGTGCGTGTGCGTGCGTGGGCGTGTAAGTGTGTGTGTGTGTGCGTGCGTGGGCGTGTAAGTGTGTGTGTG
>JACYXH010000054.1:490000-492500 GCA_026745465.1 Lota lota
CACAGGTTTAGTGCGACGGGGTGCAGGAAGGAGCCGTCTGGGCGCTCGTCGGGCGGTTCAGCGAGCGAAGGACGCGCGTTTTATCTCAAAAGTAACCCAGCAGAACTTCAATGAGCAATACGAGTAATACGACGGACAGCTTCGAAAAATACATTTCTTCTTGTCCGACAAAGACGACGGAAATTCCCCTTCTAATAAAAAGAACAACCTGCCCAAAAAATAAAAGCGTGCATTTTCTTTTCAACCTTTTCAAAACTGTCCACGCCGTGGAGGACAAAGAAAACAAATCACACTCCAGCAGCAACATGTGTATCAGAGGCGGGGTCCCTGGAGCAGACCGGGACACGAGGAGCCCTCTCCTGGGGGTCTTCAGCAGGCAGACCATGTGGTAGGGCAGTGCTGCTCCAATGGGGGGCACGTGTACCCCAAGGGGCATTGCTGGGGGGTGCTTGGACATTTATGCGTGGTGTTAACTGTTCACGATTGTTGAATATTTCCACCTTAGTGAAAACATTTCTTTACACACACTTTCAGTTTGGTTTAATGCAGTTTGCATTAAGGAAAATAGTTTGAGAAGCACTGCGGTAGAGCAATGCTAAAAACCGTCCCAGCCACTGGATTCAGCCCATCCAATCAGGACGGCTGCTTGTCTCGCAATCCATTCTCCATGCCCTCTGTCCCAGCGGACAGGCGGACGGACGGACCTAATGAGGCACACCAACCGAGCCAAGACTGGCAGGAGGAGTTCTCTATCGCAGGGAGACGCAGCCACAAGACGGTGGTCATAGGCGCTGGCTCTGCTTTATTCATCGCCTGCCCGGCCAGAGTGACTCAGCTGGCTCTCTGCTGTAGAACCCTGCCATTATCCATTAGTGCCTTTCTGTCTCGTGTGAGCGTGTGCACTTATCTGAGTAATTGTACAGTATGTGCTTTTATGATACAAGTGTGTGTGTGTGTGTGTGCGTGCATGTGTGTGAATGTATAATGTATAATGTGCATGCAGATGAGTAGTAATTTGAAGAGAGTGTGTGCATATTTGTGCATTTGTCTGAGTGTACGTGTCTCTGTGTATTTGTGTGTGTGTGTGTGTGTGTGTGTGTCTGTGTCTGTGTATGTGTGTGTGTACATGTCTCTGTGTATGTGTGTGTGTGTGTGTGTGTGTGTGTACATGTCTCTGTGTATGTGTGTGTGTGTGTGTGTGTGTGTGTGTGTGTGTGTGTGTGTGTGTGTGTGTGTGTGACACAGAGTGTGCGTATGATACGTCAGTCAATGGCCTAATTTGCGGACACAGGGCGGTGGGCGGGGCCACTGGCCTGACCTCACTTTGCGCGCCTGGTTAAGCAGCGGTATGAATCAGATTAGCGCTCTATTGGCGGCTCCATTAAACCAGGCGGCCCTGGACATGAACCCCCACAATCACCCCACGTCACCCCCCCCCCAAGTCACTCATCGACTCATAGACAGAGAGAGAGAGAGAGAGAGAGAGAGAGAGAGAGAGAGAGAGAGAGAGAGAGAGAGAGAGAGAGAGAGAGAGAGAGAGAGAGAGAGAGAGAGAGAGAGAGAGAGAGAGAGAAACAGACAGAGAGAGACAGAGAGAGACAGAGAGAGACAGAGAGACAGAGAGAGAGAGAGAGACAGAGAGAGAGAGAGAGAGCGCTTTGAGGAGGGAATGTATTATGCAGATGATCCTGAGCCCTGTCTACCTGAGGAGCAGAACCCTCAACCACACACACACACACACACACTCACATGCACGCAATCACACACACACATACACACACTCACTTACAGTACAGACACACACATTGCACCTGAGGAGGCATCCTCTCTGTGTGTGTCTCTTATAAAACCTTCCCTCCCTTACATCCTGTCAACATCTCCTGCTGCGGTCTGAGACATCGTCTGGGTCACAGCCCACAAGTGGGTTGAGCAGCTCCATATTGGTTCAAAGAAAGTTAGCTATTTTTGTATCCCTCCTCGTTCCTAACGGGACACAAGGCCACCCATTTTGCACTGAATTTCCAACTGCCGCGCTTTTATTTTGAAATGCCCTTTCCACTCACAACGTCGGCGTTAGCGTCTAGACCATCAGACCACAAGGACAACAACGCCCCACGGCTCCTCTCCGGTTGCTGCTGAACCAAGCCGGTTTCTAACACAGCTCCGAAGCCAGAGATCTTGTGGCGATGGCCCCACCAGGTGTGTCGTGATCGCTGTGCTACAATTCTGATTGGTTGTCCTTACGTTCCATACGAACAGAGACAGAAGCCGACGCGTGTCGCACCAACATACCGACACGTAGTCGCGTAAGGCTGTCCAATCTGTTCCTCCGTTTAGAGGCAAACTGCTCTTACAGGGAGACTCAGCCGGGGAAACCAGCGGAGTGTGTTCAGAGAGGCAAAATGTTCAATTATGTTTGGATTGTGACTTGAAGACCGATGAAGAAAAAGGATCCTGAGGCTAGGCAGTTTAGGAAGCACTGATCTAAAATACCTCATTT
>JACYXH010000054.1:497500-512500 GCA_026745465.1 Lota lota
CTCTCTCTCTCCTGGAACTTCTTAATAGCAATATGCTGGCGATCTGCAGCGTGACTGAGGTGGGCTTTGATTGGACATGTGGATAGTTCCACTGCCGTTGCATTTTCCACGTGTGGAGCCATAGCTTAGCCCCCGTTTAATTATTCTAAGTGAGTACACCCTTTATGTATTTTCTTCATGATGTGGTTATGCATTATGCACGACTGTACGCCACCTTTCATACACACATTTCTACACACAACAGTGAATCGCCCACTTTAAACACACATATCAATTCACAAGGACTGGACATGATTACGTAATAATACTAAAGGAAAGAAAGGGAACACGTAGAGAACTGAGGAGTAGACACCCACCCACCCCCCCACACACACATACAAACACAATATAGGACTGATTGTCTGGTGTGTCATTTTGAAACCTGACATTCCCACTCTAGCAGGGGAAGCGGCTGCATCGCCTCACCTTAACAAAACAAATAATATCGCCGCCCCCCCCCCCCCCCCAACCCCCCCACTGGCGTCGACCGCTTGGCTTCACTACACAACGCAGACACACAACACAAGCTAATTACAGCAATTTTCCATTAGCTCCCCACCAGCGTGTGTTGAGTGCTAGTCCGTGGGGCGTCCTTCTGTCGTACGGAGCCCTTAATAACTCCACAGCCAGTCGTGATTAAGGACGACCGTGCGTCTGCTAATTAACCTTAATTGCGGGCGGAACCTGTGAGGCAACATTGATTACGCTGGCGAACACACCGGCGCGGCGCTGAGATGTTCCGCGAGGCGAGAGGGGAGCCGAGCGGCACAGGGAAGGCTGCTGCTCTTTATTTGTCCGCTTTTTTTTTCTCACATTTTACTGCCAAGCCCCGGAAAAAGAAAGTTAGGTTGGAGGGCGAGGAAATTGGATCCTGTGAAGTACAGCCCTGTACCTGTCCCCTCGGGATGAGGTCACGACGTGGTATCCAAAGTTCGATTCGAAACTTTCACCGAAAAGGAGATTATTTTCGTGTTCTTTAATTTTATTTCCAACCTCTAACAATGTTGTATTGTCGGAAGCAACCATAATGAGCTCAGGCCGGCATAGATCGGACTCTCGTGAGTATTTGAACATGCTTTACTGCGTGTCGGTGCTTCAGCTGAATGGCATCTAAACTCTCAGATTCCCTGAACATAAGGTTGGGCTGGGATCAACCTAGAAGCTACGCTTTATCAAACGACATCGAAAACGCGCCGGTTTTTCCTTTTGCTTTGGCAGAAAACGTTTGTGCAAGACAAGAAAAAAGAAAGAAAAAAAAAACACTAAAACATCAGCAAATCCTTCTTCTGGTGATGGCCAGCACCGGGGATTCGATCGCTCGATTGACATCGTAGCAGACCAGAGCCGTCCATAGGCTGCAACAGTATGTCGATGGGACCGAGTTTCAGCTAGCCATCTTGAGGCCTCGGCCCGCTAAACGACCAACGTCAAACTAAACAGCAAAGTCAACTCCAGCTCCTGCGTCACCAAACTTGTACGAGAGCCTGCCCTGAGGTTTTGAGGAACAGGCTCTGTGCATCTATAACTCTGAAGGAAGGGCGTGGCAGCGCCAGCGCCAGCGCCATGCAGCGCTAGGCGTGGACTAACTGCTGAGTGTCGCTGCAAGCCTGTTCCCAATTTGCCGAAATGCGGTCGCACACACGCCCGCCCGTCCGACTAGGCATCCGGAGACGTGGACGGGCTTTGACAGGGTTTGCCACGAGGCCACTGAGGCGTGGCACGACAGCAACAGCAGGAGGAAGTAGAGGAAATCAATTGCGGGAACGGCGAGCTGAGCTCGTAAGACACCACATCGCGCGGCACACTGCTGGAGAAAATCAAATCTTGGTGCGCTGGACCGGACTGACTCCGAGTGAACTGGTGCAGAAAGAGGACCTGACCCAGCGGAAAGCGTACAGTGTGATGAGGCTATTCTTTATGTCGGACAGAGGGCCAGAGAGACAGGTGGACGGACAGACAGGAAGGGAGACAGGGTCCTAGTGCTCAATGTCTAGTCATTTCAACATCCCACATATTGCAGCTAGACAGTGACAACCGGGAGACAGACATTCAGACAGACATTCAGACAGACAGACAGATGGACAGATGACAGACATTCAGACAGACAGACAGACGGACAGATGACAGACAGACAGACATACAGACAGACGGACAGATGACAAATGACACAGACAGACAGACAGACACAAACAGACAGACAGACGGAAAGAGAGAAGCAGCCCCCCAGCCCTCCTTAACAAGGAAGCCTATTGTGTGAGGAGAAGGATGAATTGCATCCTCACAAGGGCCAGAGGCTCCTACATCCTTTCATGCTGTGTTGAAAGGGCCTTAAAATATTCACACACATTCACATCAATGGAAAAGAGACCTCCAAATCATTACCACCACACAACCACACAGACGGCTGTTATGGTAGCGAGGCAGAGAGTCAAGCAGGGCTGTGGGGTGGTACAATGTGGGCCTCCACCTCCTGCACATCCACCAGAAATGCGGGGCAGAAATAAGTGGCCCATGACTGAGACTCGGCATTCATCTATTTCCCAAGATGCATCGCGTCGCATTTATACACACGCGTTGAAGCCATGACACACACACACACACACACACACACAAAGACACACACACACACGCACGCGCACACACACACAAAAAGACACACACACACACACGCACACACACACACACACAAAAAGACACACACACACACAAACATACACACCACACACACACAGACACACAGACACACACAAACATACACACACACACACACAGACACACACACGCACGCACGCACACGCACACACACACACTTCGCCCCCGGAATCAGCTGCTATGTTCGGGGGTCTTGGGTGGGCCAGCCGCCGTGTGAGCCGGGCTGATTGGAGAAGTGTGATTGCGGGGACTTGAAGAGAAAGCCAGCCTTGGAGCAGCAGGGTGCCATCGATAGGTGTTAGAGGTCCGCGGGAAGACAGGGACTCCTGGCCGTTTGATTCGGGGGCCCTCACCTAGTCGTTAGGTGAGTGGGGGGGAAGCCGTTGGTCGCTCGCTGATGCCTTACTTGGACACACTTTCAAACCGGATGAAACGTGTGTCAGAAGCGAGGCGCAGAGGTGTGTTACGATGCTGTCGGGTCATCCGGTTAGAGTGGTGAACCAGCTGAATGGTATGCAGCAGCAACATCACTGGGATGCATTTGTAATTAGCTGGTGGATCACTGACGCTCTCATGCTGGGTACGAACGGGAACGATCACGGTGCAGAACATTTGAAGATCATTCTAGATTGGGGGAATTACATTTCACAGACCTCTGTGTGTTATGTTATATGAGTGACATAACAAACCCGTTCCCTGATAAAAGAGCTATGCTGTTGAAGTGTACTTTAGAGGATCCATTGGAGGAAGTAGCGAACATGTATCGGGCTCTGGGAACGTACGACGATGTCAATGTATGTGAGCGATGACTGTGCCACAGGGTTCAGAAATGTGTACACCGCAGAGATCCTGCTGAGGCAGACAAGCTAAATACATCGTTCTACATCTATATATACATCTTTAAACGTGGACAGTTCTATGTGTGCGGGTGACTTTGTTTCGATTCCCCTTGCGGTCACCCAGGACGCCTGCTGCGTGTAGTTGCGTGCAGAGGATGCCTGCGAAGCATTTCAGTGCTCAGTTGCACTCGGTTGTGTTGTAAACCCTCGGGGGCCAAGACCTAACGTGGAGGATATTGTCTCAGAACTCCTGGGCTTCCGCGCTGGCTGGTAATTTATTTTGACACCGCGGCTAATCTGAATCCTCCATCTTATTCCGGCACGCTATCTGTTCAAACGGAGCACGCGCGTGTGTGTGTTCCGAGTCGCCGCCGCCGCGGCGTGTTAGCGCCGGGCACGCTAAATAAATCGCAACCCTTTGCACACAAGAGATGGATGACGGTGCTTTCACTGTAGGAAAAATCAACCGCATTAGCAACACAGAGGCCAGCGGATCTACAGCGCTCCCCGATCCCTGGGAGATGGAAACGGGAGGCAATTCCGTAGCGAACAGGCCCCACCTCTGCCTGGGATGCATGACTTATAAATAGCATTCGTCTGTGGCTCTGATGATCGTTGTTGCTGCGCTTGCATTAGCCTAGCGCTGTGTGTATGCTAACGGTGGCGTGTGAGCACAGGCACGGGGTGGGTAAGGCAGTGCTGTGTTTTATCACTGGGGAGGGAGGGAGCGAGAGAGGGAGAGGGAGAGGGGGAGAGAGAGAGAGAGAGAGAGAGAGACAGAGAGAGACAGAGAGAGAGAGAGAGAGCTAGTTTGTGTGAGAGAGAGAAAGAGAAAGAGAGAGAGAGCGAGAGACTGTCAGCTGACAAAAAGCTGTATGTATGAGTCCTAAGGTGTGGGGGGTCTTGCAACCCTACAACTCTCTGGATAAACTGGGAAATGGGGGGGGGGGGGGGGGGGGTTAGAGAGAGGGAGGACAAGAGAGAGAGAGAGAGAGGAGAGAGAGAGAGAGAGCAGGATATTGCTAGCACATGGGGCCCAGCTGGGAGAGAAGGGGACACAGAGGAAGGAGGCCAGGAGGAGTGTAGACGAAGCGGGGGGGAGGGGGGGAGGCTGAAAGGGGGAGTACATAATTACACGGCAGAGCGAAGGCTCATCTCTCTGGGCGCTCCCAGGCTCCACCAATCCCCCAACCCCAGCCCCACCCAGCACCACCCACCTGCTACACCTCAGCCCCGCGCCTACCTCCATCATGTCTTCATTCTGGAGAAAACAATCCATCAGACAAAGGTCACACTGTACCAGCCCCACCCCAGTGGAACATATGCACACACGCACACACACACACGCACACACACACACACGTGCACATACACACGCAAACACACAAACACACACAAATACAAATACATACACCGAGAAAACACACACACACACACACCTGTGCACAAACTCTCGCACACACACAAACACACACTCACCTGTGCACAAACGCGCACACACACACGTGCACATATTCGCACACACACAGCCACATGTGCACACATACACACACATATGTACACATATACACACACACAGCCACATATGCACACATACACACACATATGTACACATACGCACGCACACACACACACACACATGCACACACACACACACACACACATACACACACCACAATTCAAAATAAACAAATTACAATGGCTCACATGGCAACCTACAGTAAACACGAAGACACACACACGCAGACGCATGCACGCACATACTCACAGAGATTATCGGAAATAAGCACTCACAGCATACAGGTATGCATGCAATCCCTGCTATAACATTTGATCCTTGTATCTGGTTTCAAATGTACCCGTTCACAGCCCGCAGACAGGACACCTCCTCACCGCACAGTGGCCAGTCGGGACATTGAGGAGAACAAGCCCTATTCAGCACCACGGACAGCGATATCTCTCCCCCACGCTCCCTCATTCTCCCCCACGCTCCCTCACTCTCCCCCACGCTCCCCCACGCTCCCTCACTCTCCCCCACGCTCCCTCACTCTCCCTCTCTCCCCCACGCTCCCTCACTCTCCCCCCACGCTCCCTCACTCTCCCCTACGCTCCCTCACTCTCCCTCACTCTCCCCCCACTCTCCCTCACTCTCCCCCACGCTCCCTCACTCTCCCCTACGCTCCCTCACTCTCCCTCACTCTCCCCCACTCTCCCTCACTCTCCCTAACTCTCCCCCACACTCCCCACTCTCCCTCACTCTCCCCCACGCTCCCCCACTCTCCCTCACGCTCCCCCACTCTCCCTCACTCTCCCCTACGCTCCCCCACTCTCCCTCACTCTCCCCCACGCTCCCCCACGCTCCCTCACTCTCCCCCACGCTCCGCCACGCTCCCTCACTCTCCCCCACGCTCCCCCACGCTCCCTCACTCTCCCTCACTCCCCCCTACGCTCCCTCACACTCCCTCACTCTCCCCCACTCTCCCCCACGCTCCCTCACTCTCCCCCACTCTCCGCCACGATGAGCCTGTCAGCCATGACCTCCCCACGACCCTGTTTTTCATTCTATGTTGAATTGCTGTTTGATGTGAATGCTCTGTAGGACTGCCGATCGATTTTGCTGTAAAAGTACTATTTTCTCTTCTCTTCTATTCTTTTCATGCATATTGCTGACTGCTGAGTTCATCAGTGGGGATGCAGATTGAAGCCCCCAGTCTCATGAAAAGAGTTGCAGGCATAGGTGGACCTACTGACCTGGAGATCTGCTCACTGCGCTCTCACTGCCACAGTGTAGCGCCGGTGGAAGATGAATTCACCTTGGGGAAGGTGTCACAGCTCCCTCCCCCAGCTCTAATAAGTACCTAAGCCCCTCGATCAGACACTGCATAGCCACTAAATCACAAAACATCTACTCTTATTAAAATTCATTTATTCAGAAAAAGCTATCACGTTTATTTTTTTGGTACAGTAAAATAATAATACTTTTCCTAACCTGCCATCTGAAACTGATCACAGGCGAGATTGGGGTTGGATGTTTTTCGATTTTCATATCCACGTTTATCCATCCCGTTACGTGGAAGACTCTCGGTTGGGGACCTCCAGGTACATATAGGTGCACGAAAGAATTAGTACGGTAATAATAATAAGATGGCAGATTTTAATAATGCCAGACTGTATCTACAGAAGCAGACACACACCCAGTACTTCTACACAGAGCTGTTAAAGGAGCAAAACAAATAACCCAAATAACCATCATCGTAGCGTCATTTAGATTCCAACGAATCTCTGCACAATGATCGCCTTGTTGTGTTAAATAAAAAAAATCCTCCTAACGCTGCAAACAATCAGAATGTCTTCACATTTAATGAGTGCTATGAAGCCTCTGAGCGCCCGGAAGTGGGAAAGGGAAGCCTTTGTTCCAATGCTGATGGGACACACACATTCCCAGCCTCATAAACGGTGCACCAATAGACGCGCAATTTCAAACATGTCACTTCGTCGAGCAGCGGTGCACAGTAACGATCTCCGAAAATGAAAGACGCGCACTCCGATAAGACGCCGCGCGTTATTATTACGATATCCAAAGCAATATTTTCCTGTTATTAAAACGCTGTGGTCCGTGGACGGGGCGGCCTGTATTCCCCATGTTCCCCCCCCGCACGCCCCCCCCCCCCCCCCCACCCCCCCTCCCCCGCTTTCTTCTCCCCATTCCTTCCCCCCATTCCCCCCCCCCCCCTCCCGCCCCCTCCACCACTCCAGACCATTCCCCTTTCCCTTCCCCCCCCCCCCGGAAATCTCCCTTTTTTCCCCCCCACCCCCCCCGTTTCCCCCCCCCCCCCCCTTTCCCCCCCGGCCCCCCCCCCCCATTTTTTTTTCCCCCCCCTCTTCTTAAATTTTCTCCCTATCTCCCTTTCCCCCCCCCCCCCCGCCCCCCCCTTCTCCTTTTAAAATTCCACCCCCCCCCCCCCCCCCCCCCCCCCCCCCCCGCAAAGAGATGTAATATCCGAACAATTCAATAACCCCCCCCGCGCGCGTCTCATTTGGCCCCGAGTCCCGAGGCTTGCTGCTCGGGATCGGGTGGCCTTAGGGTTATGTGTGGAGTCGGGGCGCTGCACCTCCAGCTGGGCCTGAGAGCAGCGTTCAGCGTCTGGAGCGCCACACCCAGACTGGGGAGGGCCTTCACAAGCCAGTCACATTTTAACACACACACACTCACACATATACACACAAACAACAAACAGTATATTTACACACACACACACACGCGCACGCACGCACGCATGCACGCAAGCACACACACACACACACTCACACATATACACACAAACAACAGTACATTCACACACACACACACACACACACTCACACACACACACACACACACACATGCACAAACACACACGCACAAACACACACACACAAACGCACACACATACAAATGCATATGTATACTTCAAATGCATACACACACATATACCGCCCATGCACTCAATTCCTGCAGATGGACCACATAAGCACATGTTAAAGCACTAAACTACCCACACAGGCGCACACGCACACACGTCTTGCCTGCGTATGAGACCTCATCCCCACAGCGAAAGATGGTGAAAAGCCCCCTGAGTGTGTGTGTGTGTGTGTGTGTGTGTGTGTGTGTGTGTGTGTGTGTGTGTGTGTGTGTGTGTTTCTGTTCGACAGAGAGTCCTGGGACCATACTACAGCCACCCAGGGCATTAATATTCAGGCCTGGAAGGTAGATTGAAAAGCACACCTTTGGGTGCCACCTGCCTAGCACACCAACACATTTACATGGACACACACACACACACAGATACATATACACCCTCACACACACATACACACACACAATCACATGCACACACACATACACACACTCACGCACACATACACACACAGGTGCAACATAGACTCTTCAATAGGACAGGATGGATAGTATCCTCTTTGAATAGCTGGGCAGAGAGAGAGAGAGAGAGAGAGAGAGAAAGAGAGAAGGGGGGGTGGAATGATGCGATCCCAAGCTTCTGCTTTCCATGCCAAGTGCCTCAGGCTTCCTTATTATGGGATGTTTTGGAAGATGCTTTTGGAAGAGTAGATGTCAATGATTGAGGAGCAGGGACCAAGCTGAGGCAAACTAATCCTCTGAATCAAAGCAGGGCTTACAGTGGCTGAGCTTGACCTATCCAGATGCTGGTGCCTTCT
Organism: Lota lota; assembly: GCA_026745465.1. Lineage (NCBI taxonomy): Eukaryota > Metazoa > Chordata > Actinopteri > Gadiformes > Lotidae > Lota > Lota lota. Next base: position 506,245 of record JACYXH010000054.1, read on the forward strand.
GCATGTAGAAACCAAACAAAAACACCAAACATACAGGGATTTCATAAACACAGCCATTTTGTTTCATTTCGAAATATCCATCCAAAGGACTTAGCTGCCATTTTTTTAGCAGTGATTCATAATTATTGTTGTAGCAGCAGACAAAAGTAGCATTTACAAATGTCCAACTACGACTACCGCCACAACCTTGGATGCCGTTGGCTATCGTCTGATAGCTTTACCTCTGGGGACAACGGTCAATGTTTCCGGGGCTCCGGTGAAGTTACGGTTACGGGCTATGGTTATCCGGGCCAGGACTTTCTCTCCCCAATGCGCCGGTCACTGTTTCCGATATTTTGTATGCCTGCTTCAGGTCCAGATTACATTCCCTCTAATCTCCATAAACAGATATCAAAGTTAATAAAAAGGCGAAATCATCGTCAGTTATCTGCATTAATATGCAGATAACTGTTTCTAGAGATAACTACCACTACAACTTATATTATTTAGTAGTAGTAGGCTACTACTAAATAATATAAGTTGTAGTGGTAGCAGCAGTAGTAGTAGTAGTAGTAGTGGTGGTAGTAGTAGTAGTGGTAGTAGTGGTAGTAGTAGTATAGTATAGTAGTAGTAGTAGTGGTAGTAGTGGTAGTAGTAGTAGTAGTAGTAGTAGTGTTAGTAGTAATGTTAGTAGTAGCAGTACTAGTAGTAGTAGTAGTAGTAGTATTATAGTAGTAGTAGTAGTATAGTAGTAGTGGTAGTAGTAGTAGTAGTAGTAGTAGTAGTAGTAGTAGTAGTAGTAGTAGTAGTAGTAGTAGTAGTAGTAGTAGTAGTAGTAGTAGTGGTGGTGGTAATAGTAGTAGTAGTGCTAGTAGTAGTAGTGGTAGTAGTAGTAGTAGTGTTAGTAGTAATGTTAGTAGTAGCAGTACTAGTAGTAGTAGTAGTATTATAGTAGTAGTAGTAGTAGTATAGTAGTTGTGGTAGTAGTAGTAGTAGTAGTATTAGTAGTAGTAGTACTAGTAGTAGTAGTAGTATATGTAGTGGTAGTAGTAGTAGTAGTAGTAGTGGTAGTAGTAGTAGTAGTAGTAGTGTTAGTAGTAATGTTAGTAGTAGCAGTACTAGTAGTAGTAGTAGTGTTAGTAGTAATGTTAGTAGTAGCAGTACTAGTAGTAGTAGTAGTGTTAGTAGTAATGTTAGTAGTAGCAGTACTAGTAGTAGTAGTAGTAGTAGTGTTAGTAGTAATGTTAGTAGTAGCAGTACCAGTAGTAGCAGTAGTAGATGTAGTAGCGGTCGTAGTAGCAGCATGTATAAACCCTCCTCATTTATACTAATCACTGCTCAGTGACCGGCTGCCAATCAGACACCAGGTTACACATGGATCGTAACTAGAGCCCGATCCACGTAGCATGTAGCTAATGACCGCTGAATCCTAGCCTGGAGCCAGCCCTGCTGACACTCCAGCATGCCTGCCGATCATGAGGCCTGCGTTTGTCAACGGAACCTTTTTTATTTATTTATTTATTATTCTGCCGGTGCTGCGGTGCTGATCAGCAGCTCAGACGAGCCGACCGAGTGAACTGGAACACGACTGGGTTTTTAATTCCTCCACGCCCAGCATCACCGGTCTCCCGCGCGCTGCTGTCTCCAGCCCGTCCGCGCGGACGTAGCGCGCGTGTTCCTCATTAGTCTTCCTGCTTTGAAGCGCTCCAGAGTTGAAATGTAAGGGAGATAAACACACTTCGCCATCGAATGCTTTCCGCTGGTTGAAAAATGATCCCTTTCGATTGATTCCATAGTACTACTACTAATAATAATAATAGTATAAATAATCAAAAAAGGCATGCAGAGAGAGATTGCGAGTGCTGCTGGTTTGAAGTAAATCGAAGAAAACGCTTCTATCGTGGTTATTATGTTTTTCTTTCAATTCCAGTGGACTATTATTACCAAAATAGTATATTATTATTCCAGGGCCATAGAAGATATGTCCTGTCATGATGAGATGGATTTTCTCTAAGTGGACATTCACTAAGATTTGATTTAGTGAACGATCGTCCAGCACTAGTAAACAATAAAAAAGTGTATATATGGGTTTCAAATCAACCATCAACCATGTAGACTGGACACTGTAGAAATACGCTTATTAAAACATCCTTCTGAAAGCTTTGTCTACTTGCGCAAATCTTATCGGTAGAAGATCTCCGTAATGAAACAGGAAACTCAGAGCCCAGGCTCTGTGCCGTCTCCCCCCAGAAGTTCTGCTATAACATAGTAGGACTGCTGGATCAGAGGTTCTGCTATAACATAGTAGGACTGCTGGATCAGAGGTTCTGCTATAACATAGTAGGACTGCTGGATCAGAGGTTCTGCTATAACATAGTAGGACTGCTGGATCAGAGGTTCTGCTATAACATAGTAGGACTGCTGGATCAGAGGTTCTGCTATAACATAGTAGGACTGCTGGATCAGAGGTTCTGCTATAACATAGTAAGGACTGCTGGATTGGAAGTTCTGCTATAACATAGTAGGACTGCTGGATCAGAAGCTCTGCTATAACATAGTAGGACTGCTGGATCAGAAGTTCTGCTATAACATAGTAGGACTGCTGGATCAGAGGTTCTGCTATAACATAGTAGGACTGCTGGATCAGAGGTTCTGCTATAACATAGTAGGACTGCTGGATCAGAGGTTCTGCTATAACATAGTAGGACTGCTGGATCAGAGGTTCTGCTATAACATAGTAGGACTGCTGGATCAGAGGTTCTGCTATAACATAGTAGGACTGCTGGATCAGAGGTTCTGCTATAACATAGTAGGACTGCTGGATCAGAGGTTCTGCTATAACATAGTAGGACTGCTGGATCAGAGGTTCTGCTATAACATAGTAGGACTGCTGGATCTGAAGTTCTGCTATAACATAATAGGACTGCTGGATCAGAGGTTCTGCTATAACATAGTAGGACTGCTGGATCAGAGGTTCTGCTATAACATAGTAGGACTGCTGGATCAGAGGTTCTGCTATAACATAGTAAGGACTGCTGGATCTGGAAGTTCTGCTATAACATAGTAGGACTGCTGGATCAGAAGCTCTGCTATAACATAGTAGGACTGCTGGATCAGAAGCTCTGCTATAACATAGTAGGACTGCTGGATCAGAGATGACTGGATCCTTTAAACGATATGGGGACAATAACTATCTATCCTCAAAGTGTCCTTGAGCAAGACTCTGAAAACTAGAAACTGTTGAGATGCCAAACTGTCAAAGACCGTAAATATTGTCGCATCTTAAATGTGAAAAGGTTGCTGAAAAGTAGTTTACTTGTTTTATAACCTAACTACTATGGAATATGAAAAAAAAGGTTGCTGTACACTATTATTGCTGTAAGAATATTTATTGCCTTCTGCAATAGGAAATTATTCAGATAGAGGGCAGCCACAAAGGCATCTTGATTTCTCGCTCCAAATTACACTTCCAGACTCGACCTGCGTTCAAAATGCTGGCCAGCATGTGTCTGGGAACAGGCAGCACTGAGCATGTGCAGCGCTTAGGAAGGGTTTACATGTTCCTCTGCAAGCTGCCGATTGGTGGTGAGCAGGGTTTCAGGAAGCGGCGCTACATCCGCCGTGGTGATTAACCAGGGGCACGGCTGTGGCCTTCTCTCCTCAAACTCTGCTCACTCCATGCCGTGTCTGCGTGGAGGAGGTGGGCGGGATTAGAGCGGGAGAAAGGGATCCATTTCCTGACATTTCCCACAGCCCCACTGGACGGTCTGGAGGGACCGTAAAGCTGGTCTTATGTTGGGTAGGCTCAAAGCACCCAGCAGCTAATGAAATAAAAGCTCCACCGGGGGCTTACGTTGGCTGCTGGTGGCTTTGAAGGACAGCTGGCAGCTGTAATCTAGGGTAAACTCAATTTCTCCACAATATAATTACCTCATTCAGGTATTTTTCCTTTTCTTTTTTTAAGCAAGGGACAAACTAAACCAGGGATAGTTCTGAAGGCTCTTTGGTTACCTCATGTTACCACCACCGCTCCCCCAGGCTAATGTTTTGAAAACTGGTCTTCATAAATGCCACGGCCCGTCGAGGGAAATCTTGCAGTAACACGACACGTCCACTTCCCACTCCAAGAACGGCAAGTCCACGCGGATTAGAAATCAAAAAGCATAATACATTTACCCACAGGGCTTCACTGAGACTAAAGACACCTTGACGCCTGAGAGGGAAGAGGCAACGCTCTCGCTCGCTCGTCTTAATACTTCAGCGTCAGCTTCCGATAAACCAAGAAGAAGAAGAAGAGCCACACCCACGTTCAGACATCCCGTCATCCAGTTAACCCACACACACCGACTCAAACAGCCGCCAGGGGACAGGACCACAGGATTCATTTATGAAAAGATAAACCGTAGCAAAAACCAAACACACCCAACTGAAGGTCACAACAGGCCCAAGGACTCTCGGGGAGATTTGACATATTTTATTCCTTCATTGGCAAATCTAGTGTGTGTAAACTCCACGGATGCCTTAATAGCCTGTGAACTCTCGGTTGAAGGTTTTTAAATGTATTTCCTTAGAGCTAAAGTTATTATTGTAAGGTATTGGCCAACTATGCATCTGTTGAAGCTCATTTAAGGAGATTGCTATATGCAATGAAGCTAGGAAATAACTTCCAACCGAACAAATATTAGTAAGCAGTTTTATTCTATACACTTGAGGCACTGTACGCATAACAGCAGTACATCTTTCACTTCCAAACCATCCATCAGTCAAAGCTTGTGTTAATGGAGAACAGATGAACACAAAACTCTGAACCCTAAACAATATGATTTACACATTCAGTGTAAATCACCGTCAAACCCCGAGACATGCACTGCTCTCCTCGCCTCGCTCACTCCCACTTTGAGGGAAGTCCTCTCTCCATAACTCTGGTTTCGCCCTCTTAAGGAGCCGTCCTCGCGACAGACCTGTCTCACAGCGCCCTGGCACGCCGGTAGTCCGTGCACCAGCCCTCACTTCCCATCAGCCCCGGCGAGGAAGAAAATACGCCCTGATGGTTCAATGAGCCGCCATTAGTTTCCATTACCTGCGTGCATGACAGCTTTGTGGAGGAGGAGGAGGAGGAGGAGGAGGAGGAGGAGGAGGAGACCGGCGACATGTGATGTGATATTTCATTGTGGTTCCCTCTCTCTTTCTCTCTCTCTCTCTCTCTCTCTCTCTCTCTCTGTTTCTCTGTGTCTTTCTGTGTGTCTCTCTCGCTCTCTGTCTCTCCCTCGCTCTCTCTTTCTCTGTCTCTCTGCCTCTCTCCCCCCTCCGAGCGGGGGGAGAACGACAGGACCGGGAGGAAGAGTGAGGCTGTCAGTATTGTTTCAGAGCCACATCCACCACAGGCTGTCAGGCCTCCTTCCGTTACGACGGCAGACGGCTGGTGTTTACAGGAGGATGGGAGTGTCTCATGAAAGCCATGGAAACAGAACAACCCTTACCGCCGATGCTATCTGGTGTCCAGGGGAGCGCTGCTCTGCTGTCGTCCCAGCATGACAACATGCCGCAGTCTGGCTTTGTGTTACTGTGCTGGAACGATGCATTTTCACACTCTCACTCTCTCTCTCTCTCTCTCTCTCTCTCTCTCTCTCTGTATCTACAGAGTGTCAATACAAACGAAATGTGTATTTATAGCATTAATGCGGAGAGTGTAGCATGCTTACAAAGCAGCTTCTGTGTGTTCAGGCCCCTAGGCCTCTCCCTCTCTCTCTCCCCCCCCCCACCCCCGCCCTCCCAGACCTCATCGTATGTTCCTCTCTTCCCAGCACCTCCCCCGGTACCCTGCAATTCCTTCCTGTTTCAGGGGGAGAAACCGGCTGCCAAGAAGGCCCCCATCCCTCCTCCTCCCTCTCCCCTCCTTCCATCCATCCACCCTCCCTCCCTCCCTCCCTCCCTCCCTCCCTCCCTCCCTCCCTCCCTCCCTCCCTCCCTCCTCCCTCCCCCCACTCCTCGCCTCCACCACTCCATACCTGCCATTGCTGAGTGGAGAACCAGAGGATCCAACATCTAAATAAAGTGCACATCTCTCTTTCCTTCACTACGGGCTCTGCCTTTCCCCCCTACCCCCCTCCCCTCTCCCCCCCCCCCCCCCCCCCCCACAGCCATCCCCCCTCTCTCCCTCTGTGAGACTGAAGGGCAGCATCTGCCTGGGCTGACTGGGTGGGTGAGTCGGGGGGGGGGGGGGGGGGGGGGGTGATTTGGGGGGGGGGGGGTGTCACATCCCCCCTACTCGATGTCC
>JACYXH010000054.1:515000-562500 GCA_026745465.1 Lota lota
TAAAGAGAGAGAGAGTGTGACTGAATATAATACGTCCAATTAAAGGGTGAGAGGGTTATGCTCCGGTCGTACGCCCTTACGATGTCACGGCAAATCGCAGCTCTCCACTTAGCTGTTAAGTGGTCAGCTGGTGCCAAACCAAAATCACTCCACACAGAGCGGTTTGAGTTTTGGCTGTGTGGCTGAGAAACAGAGAGGGTAATAGGATCGGTGGCACCAGATACATCATGGTAATCTGAGAACACGAGAGATCGTTTCAGCTCTCTGCAGGTCTGCTGGCCATCTAGCTCTGCGGCGAGCTTCCTCCCTCCTATTCCATCATTTCCCACAGTTGATTCCTGATCTAGAGCAGCATTGCCACTGGAGAATGACATAGGTTGGATCTCTGTTGAGGTGCTATGTATTGGTCTCACACCGTACCTGCTCGAGGAGTTTTTCTCTACTACTCTTACATCAGCAGCTCCTTTGGGGTTCGCTGAGAAGTTTCTTTCCAATCGACCCCATCCTCCGTGGGAGGTTGGGATTAAGGAGGCTGCACTTATGCTAGACGTTGCTACTTTACACATTACAAATGTTGTCAGACTACTAATGTTTCTCTCAGTCATTCGCTCAATGCTCTTATATTCCCTTCAACTTCATAAATGCACTCAAACGCTCCACTTCGACCGCCTCTGTAATGTCTGTTAAGGCTCAGCACTTGAACAGAAGAGAAGCAGACCAGCCACTGGGGCCTGAAGTAATGTCTCCACAACTCCTGCTCAAAATGGAAGGAACTCCGGGCCTGGCTATTGTTATTGAAACAATCACACATTCTTAAAGCATTCACTGGAAAAATGCCATTAAAAGGAAAAACGTATTTCTGTGAAGCTAATTGCCTTTATGATGCTATGGTTGAAATGGGGTCGAAACGCCTGCAAAACGTCCATATCGTCTACTTTGCCAAATAGCTGCACCATTAAGTGCGGAGCATTCAGTTAAAGAAAAGAAAAGGAAAAGAGAGAAAGAAAGATGGAATATGCTTTGGGTATCGGGCAAATCCTTGCTGGCAGTGGCGAGAGCTGCTTTGTTGTCCTCAGCACTGGTGTCCAAATGAGATATTATTTTATGTGATGGTTCCTCGCCCGAAAGCCAAGAGCCAATTTAAGCATGGATTGTTCAGAGGGCGCTAAGGTTAAAAAGGTTAGCTGGAGACGAAAACAGAGGAGGGGGGGGGGGGGGGGGGGGGGGGGGGGGTCTGTGTTCTGTGGGTTGCTAGGGGCGATTGAATGAGGCGGGGCGTGTCTTCCCCTCCCCCAGGAGCCAGACTTTCTGACGTCTCTAGGCGGGGGAAAAGGACTAGGACCAGTTGGGTACGTTCTCGCCATGCGTGACAAAACCTGCATCGAGAATGTCAGACTCGGGGGCCCTTCCTCTTCCTCTTCCTCTTCCTCTTCCTCTTCCTTCCTCTGTGCATTTTCCTTTGTTCTGGCTTTTTGTTCTGCTTGCAAGACTTATACAAGGACGGAATAAATACATTTATTTGGAAGATGTCAAACCGAAGTTCATAAAAGTTTTGGCATCAATGAAGTGAGGATCAAAAAAGCGAAACCGAATTATTCTGTGCGAGACAAAGCCGGGCGTAAACAAACCCGCTGCCACGGCGACGGCCACGGCGGTTTGTGCGTTTTGTGCGTTTTCCTTCAGTGCACCCGGGCAACGCTAGACGGCTTATTTGATGGCGACAAACAAAACATCTTCCCGTTGGGATTTCCATCTCTAACTTGATGTATTCCATTCAACAAATACACATGCGAACCCGTGCACAAGAAAACCTTCATCTGATTGCTAACACGGTCATGCGGAAGGTGTAAAATAAAAAGCCAACGCAACGGAGGATTGTGTTCAGAAAGCACAGAGAATTCCCAGAGCCAATCCATAATGAGACGCGACGTTACAAGGTGCGCATTGTGCGCAGTGGAGCATGGCAATCAGGAAGTCTTATGAAGAGGGCGTCTCTTTTCTTAAGGGAGCGAAGAGCTGTCGATTGCCAGGGTGCCAGCAAAACTCAATTGGAAGGGATGGACATGCTTTGGCACGCGGTAATACATGGACCTTAATTGAACTATTGACAGTGAGAGTCTGCTGAAGAATAATATTGGCCGCGCGCTTCTCTGGGGGTGGGGAAATCAATGTGAAAACACAGCAGTGATTTACTGTTGTCACTGAGGTATTATGTTATTTTGGACCATTTGGAACCACAACACTTGTGCCGCCCAAGTCCACTCATCCAGCCCAGTCCTCTGTGTTGTCTCCTGTACTCTGTTAGACCCTACATCTCTACAGAAGGGTTTCAATCATCTCAATCATCTGAAGGTCCATCAAAGAAGTCCAAGCTCGCCAGCTTGGTAGTTCTTGAGCAGAAAACACCCAAGCAACCAGTTGTTATTATTCTGACCTCAATGGTGAGGCGCCAAGCACCAAGATGGCCACCGGGAATGTGCGTGACATCAGTGACAGTTCTCCAAACGGCTCGCCCTCCAACCCCCCCCCCCCTCCCCCTCCCCCTCCCCCCTCCCCCTCCCCCTCCCCCTCCCCCTCCCCGACCCCCCACTGACATCCTCGAGTGTCTTCACACACGCCTCCGACATCAAATCCCTGCGATGCGTTCCTCGCTTGTCTCTTGCGCTCTGGGGCGATATTTGTATTTTCTTTCTCTTCCCGAGCGTGTGGCTCCCTCATTTCTTCTTTCTTGACCGGACACCGGGTGCCGGCGGGCCATCGCCGCACCTCAGTGTCAGCATTACCATGGCAATATTAGCGGAATTACAGAGGCGTCAACAGACAAAGGCCAGCCCTGCCCTGCAGACGCGTCGGCCCTCACAGCCTCCTTGTTCACGATGTGGATCTAATGACAGGGAACTTTGGCACAGAACTCATGGTTGGCCTGTCCTGGTGTGTGTGCGTGTGTGTAAGTGTCTGGGTGTGTGTGTGTGTGTGTGTGTGTGAGATGTGTGTGTCTGGGTGTGTGTGTGTGTGTGTGTGTGTATCTGGGTGTGTGTGTGTGTGTGTGTCTGTTTGTGTGTCTATGTGTGTATGTGTGTGTCTCTGTGTGTGTGTGTGTGTGTGTGTGTGTGCGTCTATGTGTGTGTGTGTGTGTATGTGTGTGAGACGTGTGTGAGACGTGTGTGTGTGTGTGTGCGTGTGTGTGTGTAAGTGTGTGTGTGTGTGTCTTTCTCTGTGTGTGTGTGTCTGTGTGTGTGTGTGCGTGTGCGTGTGTGTGTGTGTGTGTAAGTGTGTGTGTGTCTTTCTCTTTGTGTGTGTGTGTGTGCGTGTGTGTGTCTATGTGTGTGTGTGTGTGTCTATGTGTGTGTGTGTGTGTGTGTGTGTGTGTGTGTGTGTGTGTGTGATAGCTGGATGCGTGCTTCATATTGAGTTTACCACTGGAAGCCATAGAGGCAGAGGGGTGAGTGGTGGTGGTGGTGGTGGTGGTGGTGGTGGGGATGGTGGTGGGGGTGGTGGTAGTGGGGGTGGGGGTGGTGGTGGTGGTGGTGGTGAGGGCTGATTTAGTGTGGTGCTGTAACGGTGAAATAGAGTGCACTACGTGTCTAAATCTCTGCTGGACAGATTGAGCTGTAACCTAGGCCACAACAAAAATATCAATCTTATCAAGGGCAGAGAGCGTTTAAAACACGGTCCATGGGAGGGGATGATTGCGTTTGTTCCAAATGAAAGTCAACAAAACTTGTTGTTCCATCGTGGTTCACGATGTTTGGTGCCCTTCCGTTGTGTCCAAGCAAATTAGGACTTTTGCATTTTAATTCCGGTTGGAAAAAGAAAACGAACTACAATCACAATTTAAATTGTTTTATGCACTTGAATATGTTCTCTATTCATGCTTCAGCTCCCATCTTATTATGGCAAAAGAAAAATAAAGTGAGTCCATTCGAGCTTACGGGTCCTGGTTCCTTAACTATTTAACTAGGTTTCTTTGAAACTAGGTTATCCTCTGCTATCCAGCTCTGCACCAAGAAAGAAAACATGCATTTTCATTTATTTATCAACCATGAGCAGGCACTGAAGGGTGTTCATCATCTCCCTTCCGCTCACAATATCTTCTATCTTGTACAATTAGTAGAAAGCCAATGCTTCAAACAACGACAGCTGATGAACCGGTCGTTTTCATCGTAGGGCGAAGCTCAGAATGTAAAGCACACAGTGGAAGGACCCATCAAACAGGAAGAAGCTCCAACCAGCAGCCTCCCGCTTCCTCCAGCCCTCGCCGCGGGTTCGGCGGACGCAGAAGCCCCCCTCGGCTCATCGCTGAAGAATTAATTGGAACGGAGCCGGGTAAGGAGACTGAAGAAGATGCCGTGGCCTGGAGTCTGAAGCCGAGAGCGGACGCGCGCGCGCGCGCCATGTGTGCTTTCGAGTCCGTCGCGTTGTTTGGGAGCGCGGGAGACAAAGAGTGTCAGCGATACTGTGTGACCGCCAGGGGAGTCTGATTCCAACGCACCAAGTTCGAGTGGATCAATGGTCTCCCTGCTCCCCTCAGCGTGTGCCGCTCCGTCTGCTGTGTTTGATTGGAAACGCAGGCGGGCGTACATCACTCAGACCTTCGCACCAGACAACAGCACTCAACAAAGAGTGGCGACATGAAACGACGGGATATTAAATGTTTTGTTCAATCAGTGTCTGTGTTTTGAACAGCCTGAATTATGAGCAGTTTTGATAAACGCTGCTTATGGTGATGACACCGATTATTCAATATTGGTGGCGAGATGCTAATTTGCTTAGTTGATTAATTCTACGCACTCCCATGATTCCTGCAATTGCTGGGTTGTATCTTCATGGTTGAATGCACTTGTTGTAGGTTGTTTTGGATAAAAGTGTCAGCTAAATAAATATAATGTAATGAGCTCAGGCCGGAACATAGTGTTGTTGTAGGCTCACCAAAACATGCGATGAAATTGCAGTTTCAGGGTTTCACGTTGTGCCGTTGCACAATGGTGAGGCCATCAAATGTTGCGTGAAATCAGTCAATTATAAACAGCCTCAAAGAGGCATTCAAAGGAAAGCCTCTTGGGACCGTGATGCAGGGCCAATTCACCAGCGGAACCCGTTCTAAGGCGTTCTAACCCGTTCTAAATGCAGCGATCGCTGCATTTCTCCTTCTACAGAGGATAAAACCAACTAAAGCAAGAGGGTACCCTAGGTACCCTGGCACCCTAGCTACCCTGGTACCCTAAGTACCCTAGGTAACCTGGTACCTTAGGTACCCTAGTACCCTAGGTAACCTGATACCCTAGCTACCCTGGTACCCTAAGTACCCTAGGTAACCTGGTACCTTAGGTACCCTAGTACCCTAGGTAGCCTGGTACCCTAGGTAACCTGATACCCTAGCTACCCCGGTACCCTAAGTACCCTAGGTACCCTGGTACCCTAGGTACCCTAGGTACCCTAGTTCCCTAGGTAACCTGATACCCTAGGTACCCTGGTACCCTAAGTACCCTAGGTACCCTGGTACCTTAGGTACCCTAGTACCCTAGGTAACCTGATACCCTAGCTACCCTGGTACCCTAGCTACCCTGGTACCCTAGCTACCCTGGTACCCTCGGTACGCTAGGAACCCTGGTACTTTAGGTACACCTGTTAAGCACCATCTAAAGATTTAGACATTGCTTTGCTACACCTACAAAACAAAAAGTACACCTCAGCTTCATCCATTTAAAATGCCCATAGAACAAAATTGATATTAATGCAAAATCATGATCCTATCATACAAGGTCAAAGCAGAACAAGTCTGGTTTGGTGTAGATTAAGGGGCATTTGAGCCGGCTGTGGGAGTGGGCTTAACAAGACAAAAGAGTTAGGGAAACACGGACCTAAAGTATTAACAAATGTCACAATAATGCAAATAATACACAATATCTATCATGTATACAGTGTCATCAACTGTACGCATTATAAACCTAAAGCCCCATTCTCAGTGAGAAATGATGGTGCTGGGATGGAAGTACAACGTGCTCAGTCACAGGGATACAGCTGTGTTTTTGGAGCGCTGTACATATATTATAGAGAGATTTATAATAAATTTAATGATGCAGGAAAATGTCAGCCAAAAACTAAATAAAAAAAAAACATCTCGAATCGAAACAAATTATGGCCCTGAAAAACAAAATTAATAAAATGGGTGTTTTTATTCCGGGGCTCCGCTGCTGGTGGTTGGGCGGGCAGAATTTCCACGGTTCCGGCTCAGTGTGACGGAGAACCGCTGATGAGTTCCGATACGTTACGCGTCTGGATTGTAGATCGCGGTGGAAAACCTCATTTTCGCTTTCACTTCTACTCGCTTGTTAAAAATGCATCTGCTCGGATTTCATGAGGGAAGCGGCGTGGAAAGCTTTAAGGCCAGCTTGAATTAATTTCGCTTTTTTTTATGCTCCATGTTATTTCTGCTTTTGCTTCATTTCGGTTCGGGGTTCGGATGGAATCAGGGAGTCTATGAGTGTGACGGTTGCCTTTAAAAAAAACAGTGTGTGCCTGGTTCATTTAGAATATATTAGTAGGGTTTTCAGTGTTCAACTATTTACAGCTGGAACCACAACAATGATGTTTCTGTTGCATACAAAATACAAATGGTAAACCTCTTCAAGAAACATAGACTGACTAAACGAATAATGTCATCCTAAAACAGTATCTTTTGCCTCCGTAATCTAGTCATTCTTCATGAGCTATCTCATCGGGGGGGGGGGGGGGGGGGGGGGGGGGGGGGGGGGAGGGAAGTGGCATATCGCCTGCTAGAATACATCCAGCATCTCTTCTCTGACCCGCGATTCAATGCTGAGTCATGGAGGGAGTGCAGAGCGGATACATTTACTGCCACTGGATGTGATCAAATGTTGAAAACATCTCTCTGTCTCTCTCACCCTCTCTCTCTCGGTCTCTCTCTCTCTCACCCTCTCTCTGTCTCTCTCTCTCTCTCTTTCTCTCTCTCTCTCTCGCACCCTCTCTCTCTCCCTCTCTCTCTCTCCCTCTCTCTGTCTCTCTTTCTCTCCCTCTCTCTCTCTCTCTCTCTCTCTCGGTCTCTCTCTCTCTCCCTCTCTCTCTCTCTCTCTCTCTCTCTCTCTCTCTCTCTCTCTCTCTCTCTCTCTCTCTCTCTCTCTCTCTCTCTCTCTCGTCTCTCTCTCCCTCTCTCTCCTCTCTCTCTCCCTCCCTCTCTCCCTCTCTCCCTCTCTCTCTCTCTCTCTCTCCTCATTAGCATACACTGCTGTTGAGTACACGGCCGTCTGAAGGGCGGGGGAAGGCAACAGTGCGGGGGTCCGCGAGCGTGGGCCGAGAGACGGTGTTCACTCTTCCTGTTTAGAAAAGCCAATGAAAAAACAAAAGGAGGAAAAGCAAATTCCAATCCACCAGACGGCGAACGGAGGCGGTAGACGGCCGGTACCGTGGCTAAATGTTGACCGTGGTTTAGCGGCGGCGGTGGCGGCGGCAGATGGGCTGAGCGGTAAACGCGGGCCGAGCCTGAAGGGAGCGGAGCAGCACACGGGACCACATCTGGCCCCGGGCCGGCCCCGGTGGACCCGACCGCTTCGTCAAGTCGCCTCGTTAGAGGCGGCGTGGGACGCTCCCGGGCTCCCACGCTCCCGGAGGGGGCCCCCTGTCGCTCCCGACCACCGCGCCGGCCGCAGGCAAACCCTGACTCAGTCCCTCTCCGGCGACAAGAGCCAGTACTAAAAAACTAGAAAGGGAGCCCACAGAGCCCACTCTTTTTGTCTCACACAAAAAAAGCAAAAGAGCAGATAGGGAATTAATTAATTCATGACTGAACAAACAATTACTTTCAGTGGCAGATTGTTTGCTGTTCATTAATACGTTTTGGACAAAGGGCAGATCTTTTTAAAGCTCCTCATCCTTAGGTCTTTTGGCTGACCTCTAAGGAGCCCGTCTGATTGGTTTGGCGTTTGGTGTGACTGAAAATAGATTCAATGTTGAACAAGTGGGTCGGTAAATCTGTGAAAACATTTCAATCAGGCGTTTTTTGGAACCCCATTGTCCCATCCTGTCGACTTTATCCATTGTCATCTTTTCCAAGCATAGTCGTTATTCTTATCATTTGACTTCCAGTTGGACTTTAAGTCTCGGTAGGTCTCTGTAGTCTCTGGAGGTCTCTAAGAGGACATGGTCTGACTCTAATGACGTCCACGGCTTCTCAAATCAACGTCCTCTGAGCATTACAGAAGAACATCCCAGTCCGCTGTGTCATTGAGAATACACACCTCTGGTATGGCGACTGAAATATTAATGACCACTGCCAAGCAGACTTGCAACGTGTATTGCATCCCGGACAAAACTCCGGCCTCCCCTCTCCTTCGAGCTTAAAGGTATATTTGACTTTCTAAGATCGAAGGAGAATAAATCTGTGGCGTGCTCCTTCTCTGCCATCCTCCGCTCTCGCTGGAATAGCAACTGCTGCGTATTCCATGTTTTCCCTGTCAACCGGAACAAGAATCTCTGAATAAATAAACTCTCCTTCCTCTTCTGCTCATTCCTTCGTTCATATAAAGTGACATCTCTCTCCATCTCTGTCTGTCTTGGCAGGTGGCTGTTTGTTAAAGACAGTGTTCGGTACAAAGAGGGGTACAGATTTATGAGAGTTTAACGGGCCTGTGGAAAGTTTTGGTGACAGTGACATTTGCAATGCAAATGTCACACCCTACAACCACATTTCTAGAGTGAAGAATGTCATTAAGGAATCTTTGATGGCTCTCCTTTTCTCCCCTCACGTTTATGAGTCTGTCAATGCAGAAAGATGCACGAAATGGGACACAATAATGGAATTCTGTTGTTGTTTTTTAACTGCATTTTTTAAAGGCTTGTACTGTAACCTCTTTTTTTATGTTGAAGGTCACACATTACTGGGAGACCGGCGTCTGAACAGAAAGACACCGTTAGTGAGATGATAGATGTTCACAGGGTCTCTCACGTGCACGCTCACGTGCACGCATGCACGCGCACGCCAGTCTTCTGGCCTGTTTCCCCAGGTGAAGTGCTGCCTGCAGACATTTTAAACCGTGTGCAAATTGTTTGGTTACTGTAAATGTTGTCTTTCCCCCTTGTCTCGAGCCCTCGCACATCAAAACTTGTCGTGGGTCACCACAGCAAACCGGAAGCTGCTGGTTGTGTGGGCATAGCCACCTAGCTTATTACAGGGTGTGGTCGAAAAAGGGTGAGTTTTGGATGAAAGCTTCACACAAAGAAATCTGCATCTTATGCAGCAAAGAAGTTATTAGCTAAATAGAAGAGCAATACCATGTGCTTTCCTACTTAAACACTGTTATTGGCAAAATCACTACAACAACATACTGCACCAACTTGGTTTGCAGTCTTTGTAGTCACAAATAAACGACATTAAGGCATCGGACGACATGGTCACAAAATGTAAACTATTGTATCCAATTAATCCCTTACTATTGGCTGGCCTAGTTTTTTAATTGAGACTGATTGCCTCTGCGAGTGTTTATCAAGATAAATGTCAGAAACGACGTAAAGTAATTAACAAGGATGTAAATTGATTCCCAAAGATGTAATGATTCTCCAAAGACTCAGAATAAAAAGTTTCTTAATCAACAAGTGTCAAAGTAAATCTTAATCAAAAAGCCCAAGTTGTGATGTGCTTTGGGCCGTGACGACATGGGAAATCTCAGTACGGGCTTCTTGAAAAGGCAGAGCGGTATTATCGAGTCATTCCATCTTTATTATTTAGTTTTATTATATAACAGATCCACTTGATTGTTTAACCTTATGGGATTCCCGTTGTTACAGATAATATTCCTAATATATTATTAGGTATTCACAGAGTATCTGTGGATACCTATTGTTATTGTGGGGTTTGGGTATTCTTATTATTATTCCGGATTGGTAACGCCTATATCTCCGCCTTGGACTGGTCAAACGTTTTCAAATTTGGGGTTTATCTACGTATCCCCGGCAGGCAGGTCTCGAAAAGGTTTGGTGACGAAGGTTGTGTCCGTCAGAAGAAGCTGCTCTTTATTTTGCCGTTCACTTATTTTGTCCCAATTCCCCCGATAGGATTAGCTCACTGGTTACCAACCTCTTGACTCTGAAAATGTCCTCGATCCCAACTTGATCTGCTTCCACACGAATAATATTTACCCAATCAACATCTGATGCCAAGGTCCTGGTGGCGTCGTCGCTGTACTGCACACCAAGTGATTAGCTGGAGTGTGCTCGTGGCTACGAATCGTTCGGCCGTCAGTTTGTATATAAAGGACGACTGAGATCTTTTGAAAAAGAATGTGTTTGCTAAAATGGATAGTCAAATATCTAACGCCAGCAATCTCCTGCAACCCCATATGCTTATCGGGGGACCCTAAGCGGCCCCCAATCCCAAGGTTGTGAACCGCTGGATTGGCAGGTGGGCCGTCTACTGAGAGTGAGGGTGCTAGGATGAGAGTGGGTGCTATGAGAGTGAGGGTGCTAGGATGAGAGTGAGGGTGCTAGGATGAGAGTGGGTGCTAGGATGAGAGTGAGAGTGCTAGGATGAGAGTGGGTGCTATGAGAGTGAGGGTGCTAGGATGAGAGTGAATGCTAGGATGAGAGTGAGAGTGCTAGGATGAGAGTGAGTGCTAGGATGAGAGTGAGTGCTAGGATGAGAGTGAGAGTGCTAGGATGGGAGTGCTAAGATGAGAGAGAGTGCTATGATAAGAGTGAGGGCGCTATGAGAGTGAGAGTACTAGGATGAGAGTGAGTGCTATGAGAGTGAGAGTGCTAGGATGACAGTGAGAGTGCTAGGATGAGAGTGAGTGCTAGGATGAGAGTGAGAGTGCTAGGATGAGAGTGAGTGCTATGAGAGTGAGAGTGCTAGGATGAGAGTGAGTGCTAGGATGAGAGTGAGAGTGCTAGGATGAGAGTGCTAGGATGAGAGTGAGAGTGCTAGGATGAGAGTGAGAGTGCTAGGATGAGAGTGGGTGCTATGAGAGTGAGGGTGCTAGGATGAGAGTGAGTGCTAGGATGAGAGTGAGAGTGCTAGGATGGGAGTGCTAAGATGAGAGTGAGTGCTAGGATGAGAGTGAGGGTGCTAGGATGAGAGTGAGGGCGCTATGAGAGTGAGAGTACTAGGATGAGAGTGAGAGTGCTAAGATGAGAGTGAGATTGCACACACACACAAATAGACAGACACACAAAGACACAAATAGACAGACACACAAAGACACACACACACACACACGCATACATTACGTATGTCATTATAATCATTGCCATTTAGACTGATTGCATTAGATCAGACTGACTATGGTTGAGCTTTTGAAATGTCAAACCGTCCACACACTGTTGGACTTCAGGTGGGTTCTGTTACGCAGCGGGGATGCAGCGACCTCCAGGCGCTCCACTCTAACCGTACGCTAACCGGACACCACCCTATCATCAACTAATCACCCGCACCTGTGTTTGATTGTGTCATGCTTATTTATTCCCTCTGCTCCCCTCACTCCCTGCTGAAACTTCCCAAGTGCTCAACGTATGGCCTGTGTCTCAGTAGTGTGAGAGTCAGGGTCGTTCTATTCGTTCTGCGAGAACGTGGTTCTCTGTTTTTGTTCATCTTTAAGAGCGTGTATTATCCGCCTATTTAAGTTGGCGTTTTGGAGACTTGGTTTCTCAACTTTATTTTCTCGTGTAATGCCATTTTGTTTACCACGTTTCCCTATCTGCTGCTCCTTCTTTACGCACCGCACTTGGGTCCACACCTTACCCCAATCTTAACAGCGTTCGTCCCTAACATATAATATATAATATATCCTTTAGAAGCAGCAGTACAACATGAACAACGTCTCCGTACAGAGTCAGTGGTCTGATAGAAACATGTCAGTATGATGGGAGGAGGAGGAGGAGGAGGAGGAGGAGGAGGAGGAGGAGGAGGAGTACAACATGAACAACGTCTCCGTACAGAGTCAGTGGTCTGATAGAAACATGTCAGTATGATGGGAGGAGGAGGAGGAGGAGGAGGAGGAGGAGGAGGAGGAGGAGGAGGAGGAGGAGGAGGAGGAGAGGAGGAGGAGGAGGAGTACAACATGAACAACGTCTCCGTACAGAGTCAGTGGTCTGATAGAAACATGTCAGTATGATGGGAGGAGGAGGAGGAGGAGGAGGAGGAGGAGGAGGAGGAGGAGGAGGAGGAGGAGGAGTACAACATGAACAACGTCTCCGTACAGAGTCAGTGGTCTGATAGAAACATGTCAGTATGATGGGAGGAGGAGGCAGCGCTTGTTCTCCGTCAGTGTTGGAAATATGGGGGAGCCCCCTCCTCCCCGAAAGAGACCTGAGATTCAACGACACAACATTTGGGAGGGTCCCTCACATTCTAAACTTTTTTATTTGATTCACTCCGCTTCAATCCAATCCAAATGTGCGTTAAAATATAGGCAAACAAAGAATAAATATATTATAATATAATTTAATTATCATTTCAAAGTGAACACCCCCCCCCCCCCCATCTAAATGTGCAGTCGTCATACTTCAAATATGTAAAATTGTTAAGTGATTTAGATCATGAGATCAATTTCGTAATGTGTTAAAATTGTGCTTTTAGGTATCAATTCTTAAAAATAATATATCCCAGAGTTTGTTTTCATGATCGTAGAGACCCCTTGTGTTATACAGGTTTCATAGGTTAGGGAAATGACAGTGCAGCACAGAATGATTCCAACAGTAGACAACAATAATTACAATAATCACATTTCCATAAGCCTACATTATACCTATGCCGTTCGCGACCCCAATAAATAAAAAGAACCGATACATTATTATTTGAGCGCTTTTATTCCATACAGGTGTTTCATATGCTGCTGTCGATACGGAGGCCCTTTCTCGTGTGGAGCTTCTCGCTGACAGCCAATCACCTTCTCGTTCTCATTAGTTCTTAATTGAATTGAGCTGTGCATATAGCCCACGTGATGTCGGGCATCTTATTTTTTTGCGTTTGACTGCGATAACCGAGGTTGCGTTTGGCGTAGTTTAGCATTTTTGCAATATAGGTTAGGCCTATACCTTTTATTAGTTAGACGTTGCTCCCAAACGCGATTCAAAAAGGATCCGCTGTTGCGTATTTGTGCACTTTTGAATGAACAATCCGGACAACGTGGCCACCACCGGGGGAGCGTCACCGAGGAACCCCGCGGTGAGTCACCCCACGCTCAGTGTGTCGTGAGCTGCTTGAAGTGGTCTGGTTGTGTTTGGCTGCTGGCTTCAGATCAGCCTGTGATTGTACATTAGTGCACCGCACACATCACACTCTGCCCATCTCTTCACTCACAATCTATATCACGGTTCTTTCCCCTCAAAGTGAACCTGGATTTGACCGCTCAGTCAATTGGGTTTTGCTCATTGTAGTTTAAATGGGAGTTGTAGCTTGTGTTTTGAGTGCAGTGTGCACACGTGTTTGTATTGGGCCTAACTGGGGACGACTAACCGACTGACTTTACCGACGCTGCACCGACAACCTCCGTGTGAACACTGGGAAGTGTGTGTGTGCTCTGGAAACTGGACGCAAAATGGAGGAACAGCTGGTTTTGGCCTGGTAGAAGGTTGGCATGCTGGAATCTGAAGAGGTTGGATGCTGTACTTGCTTTACACACTTTACTCTCCAAATTTTAGTTTTTCCTTTTCACAACTTTCAATACACTTGCAGGCTGCTGTTTGACTGCGGCTTGATGTTGAATTCTGTGCAATGTGTTAATTCTGTGCAACACGATTTTGTTTTTATTTTGTGCAGTGCTGTTTATTGTATCATTTGCCTCTGGTGGTGACCCCTTTAGTTCAAGCCAGTCTCAACGCAAAGACTGTTGATGGTACAGTAAATGCAACGGTGTTGGGAGCTTCGCACCAATAGCTTGGAAGCTAGTGTGCTATGTCGAATGCGACCCAAATAGAAACGATGCATTATTATTTGAGCGCTTTCATTCCATATGGGTTAGGGTTCATATGACGCATTCGATACCTAGGCCCACACCGTCTCTTCTCGAGCGAGAAGCAGCTGCTGCTTGACGTTGAAGTCAAAGAATGGGGTTTCATTCTTTGCAATACGTTTTTTTTCTACATTGTGATTTCATTCCATGCAATACGGTTTGTTATTTTCTACACTGTGCTCTCATTACATGCAATACGGTTTGTTATTTTCTACACTGTGATTTCATTCCATGCAATACGGTTTATTTTCTACACTGCTCTCATTCCATGCAATACGATTTTTTATTTTCTACACTGTGCTCTCATTCCATGCAATACGGTTTGTTATTTTCTACACTGCTCTCATTCCATGCAATACGATTTTTTTATTTTCTACAGTGCAGTTTCATTGCATACAATACGGTTTGTTATTTTCTACACTGTGCTCTCATTCCATGCAATACGGTTTGTTATTTTCTACACTGCTCTCATTCCATGCAATACGGTTTGTTATTTTCTACACTGCTCTCATTCCATGCAATACGGTTTGTTATTTTCTACATTGTGATTTCATTCCATGCAATACGGTTTTTTATTTTCTGCAGTGCAGTTTCATTCCATGCAATACGGTTTGTTATTTTCTACACTGTGCTCTCATTCCATACAATACGGTTTGTTATTTTCTACACTGTGCTCTCATTCCATGCAATACGGTTTGTTATTTTCTACACTGCTCTCATTCCATGCAATACGGTTTGTTATTTTCTACACTCTCATTCCATGCAATACGGTTTGTTATTTTCTACACTCTCATTCCATGCAATACGATTTTTTTATTTTCTACATTGTGCTCTCATTCCATGCAATACGATTTTTTTTCTACACTGCTCTCATTCCATGCAATACGATTTTTTTATTTTCTACATTGTGATTTCATTCCATACAATACGATTTTTTTATTTTCTACACTGTGCTCTCATTCCATGCAATACGGTTTGTTATTTTCTACACTGTGCTCTCATTCCATGCAATACGGTTTATTTTCTACACTGCTCTCATTCCATGCAATACGGTTTGTTATTTTCTACACTGCTCTCATTCCATGCAATACTATTTGTTGTTTTCTACAGTGCCGTTTCATGAATGATTTGCCAGTTTACTTTTTGTTGAAGCCGGTCTAAACCCACTGACAGTTGAGGGTACAGTAAAGAGTTAAAGTAAATACAACTCTGTGGGGAGCTTTGCACCTGGTAGTTTGGAAGCTGGTTTGCTCCTGGTAGTTTGGAAGCTGGTTTGCTCCTGGTAGTTTGGAAGCTGGTTTGCTCCAACGCAACTGTTGGAGCTTTGCACCAGGTAGTTTGGAAGCTGGTTTGCTCCTGGTAGTTTGGAAGCTGGTTTGCTCCTGGTAGTTTGGAAGCTGGTTTGCTCCAACGCAACTGTTGGAGCTTTGCACCAGGTAGTTTGGAAGCTGGTTTGCTCCAACGCAACTGTGTTGGGAGCTTTGCACCAGGTAGTTTGGAAGCTGGTTTGCCATGTCGACTGCGACCCAAATAAATAGAAATGATGCATTATTGAGCGCTTATATTCTCAATAGGTAATTCGTATGCTTCGTTCGATACATAGGCCTACACTTTCTCGTCTCGAACTTCTCGCTCACAGCCAATCACATTGTCATTAGTTCTTAATTTAGTCCGTCCCCCCCCCCCCCCCGCAGTGTCGCCCTGCAACTGCATATAGCTGGACCATGCCATTGCGATTTTTTTATTTTCTGCAGTGCAGTTTCATTCCATGCAATACGGTTTGTTTATTTCTACACTGTGCTCTCATTCCATGCAATACGGTTTGTTATTTTCTACACTGTGCTCTCATTCCATGCAATACGGTTTGTTATTTTCTACACTGTGCTCTCATTCCATGCAATACGGTTTGTTATTTTCTACACTGCTCTCATTCCATGCAATACGGTTTGTTATTTTCTACACTGCTCTCATTCCATGCAATACGGTTTATTTTCTACACTGCTCTCATTACATGCAATACGGTTTGTTATTTTCTACACTGTGCTCTCATTACATGCAATACTATTTGTTGTTTTCTACAGTGCCGTTTCATGAATGATTTGCCGGTTTACTTTTTGTTGAAGCCGGTCTAAACCCACTGACAGTTGAGGGTACAGTAAAGAGTTAAAGTAAATACAACTCTGTTGGGAGCTTTGCACCTGGTAGTTTGGAAGCTGGCTTGCTCCTGGTAGTTTGGAAGCTGGTTTGCTCCAACGCAACTGTGTTGGGAGCTTTGCACCAGGTAGTTTGGAAGCTGGTTTGCCATGTCGACTGCGACCCAAATAAATAGAAATGATGCATTATTGAGCGCTTATATTCTCAATAGGTAATTCATATGCTTCGTTCGATACATAGGCCTACACTTTCTTGTCTCGAACTGCTCGCTCACAGCCAATCACGTTGTCATTAGTTCTTAATTTAGCGCCCCCCCCCCCCCCCGCAGTGTCGCCCTGCAACTGCATATAGCTGGACCATGCCATTACGATTTTTTTATTTTCTGCAGTGCAGTTTCATTCCATGCAATACGGTTTGTTATTTTCTACACTGTGCTCTCATTCCATACAATACGGTTTGTTATTTTCTACACTGTGCTCTCATTCCATGTAATACGGTTTGTTATTTTCTACACTGCTCTCATTCCATGCAATACGGTTTGTTATTTTCTACACTGTGCTCTCACTCCATGCAATACGGTTTGTTATTTTCTACACTGTGCTCTCATTCCATGCAATACGGTTTGTTATTTTCTACACTGTGCTCTCATTCCATGCAATACGGTTTGTTATTTTCTACACTCTGCTCTCATTCCATGCAATACGGTTTGTTATTTTCTACACTGCTCTCATTCCATGCAATACGATTTGTTGTTTTCTACACTGCTCTCATTGCATGCAATACGGTTTGTTATTTTCTACACTGTGCTCTCATTGCATGCAATACGATTTGTTGTTTTCTACAGTGCCGTTTCATGAATGATTTGCCGGTTTACTTTTTGTTGAAGCCAGTCTAAACCCACTGACAGTTGAGGGTACAGTAAAGAGTTAAAGTAAATGCGATTACGATTTTTTTTATTTCTTTTTGGTTTACTTTTTGTTGACGCCAGTCCAAACTCACAGACTGAGGGTACAGTAAATGCAACGGTGTTGGGAGCTTTGCACCCATCGTTTGGAAGCTAGTTTGCTGGAAGCTTTGCACCCGTAGTTGGCGTTTTTCCCAGCGAAACTTTGCACATGTTTCCTAAATTTACATTGACTGTCTTTTAGTAATTCCGTTTGGCAACCCTAAGCACCTTCACTGGCAAAATCGGATTCGTAGTACGACAAATTAAAATCTTTGACAAATTTTACATTTCAATATTTTTGTCCATTGGAAGAATTTACTGAAGATGACTAGTTGCTCTCAAATGTATTTATAGCAACCCACACTAATTGATTTGGGTCAGGTTCCCTGACTGTACCAGACCTATCTTGCTATTATGTGGCTCATGCTGCCTTTCATTCATTTAATCTTTTTTTTTTGTCCAGGGGTATGGTTTGCCCCTAACCCTTTAATTGCAAGAGCAGTGTTCTAGAGTTTGTCAAATCCAGGACTGGTGCTGGGAGCTGCAGCTGGAGGGAAGGCCAGGAGCGGTACAGTTGTACAGATGCTGAAGGGTAAGACACTGGAATCCACAATTTGGAATGGTTAAATTGTTTAGGACACTAGCATCAGCATCTCCTCGTACAAACCTAAATTCATTCATACAGATGTTTGTTCTGATTGGCTGTTAAGAAAGCATTCGCAGCCACTAGGACGAGCGTCAGGATGTATATTCCATGTGTGGTTGAGAGAGTAATATAATAAAACTATTGTGATTATCAAAACTGCACAGTATAGACCAAGGTACATGTAAAATACACTATTGACATCTGAGTGAGCTGTTGGATTGCTGTAAAAAATTCATTTACAGCAACAGGGAATAAAGAAATGTCCAGTGTGCAAATGGAGCACATGTGTTTAAGTTTCAGAAGGTTGGAGGTCCTGGCAGTGGCGGTCAGCTGGAGGTCCTTGCAGGTGCAGCTTGTGTTAAGCCCAAGCAGCTCCTCATCCAGGAAATGTGAACTCTTCAACCGATTACAGGTTCGAGTAAATCTGAGCATCCAGGTCTGAATTTAGGAACTGGTAGTATTTTTGTAACTAGATAACCTAATTAATTGGGTTTTTATCACTTGGAACTTGGTAGTGAGTGCACTAGAGTAGCTGGGTTTGGGTTTTTGGTCCACCAGAATAGGAGTCACTGGTGCTGAAGATCCCTGCTCAGGTGATGACCACCCCGCCCCCTTATTTATCCAGAGAAGGTACATCAATGTACAGCTGATGGGTTTCACGTTTTGAAACGGATCACTGGTTAAGTTGCTACAGTGGTCCTCTCCCAGCAGAGATACCGTATCACCAGTGTTATAATGGTGCGAGTGGTCAAACCACCTGCTTCTTAAAGATGTGTATTAAAATCACCAAGCGGCTTGATGACTAAATGGTTCTTTAAACTCAGGACCGCGGCCCGGAGCAGAGGATGGACCAAAGGCCTGCAGTACAGCGCCCTCAAGACCCCATGTGGACCCAGGTAAGATGCTTCACTTACAATCTTAATGTGATTTATACTTTGAATATTCAACATGGTAAGTTTTGGTTAGACCCAGGTGAGAGCTTCGATAAATAGTTACTTCATTCTAAATGTGCCAAATGGCAAGGTAGCATGGTGCTGCATTTAGGAGTCTTTGAATGCCCGTCACATTTGGTGATCAAAATGTCTTCTAAATCGGCCAGCACAATGTGAAACTGACTTTATTTTCTTCATCATTTCACTTCACAGTACGATGACTGAACAGAGTTGATCTACTCCAGTGTCCTATTCCCCATCCACCCTGAGGATCCCTGGCTACACCTACACACCAATCTACACCCAACATAAACTCTGCCTACTCCACACCACACTGATATCACTTTCCTGTTCACTTTTAAAACAAACTACATTGTCACACCAGGTTTTGGGGAAAGGATGTTTAGCTCAATCTTTTGATTTGTCCATTTTATTTCTATACATCGTATCTGTGAACCCAGCTATTATATTTCTATCACCCTTAGCTGGGAACCCTCTTAAGGGAGCGACTAAAGGGACATGGCTGGAAGCAAACCTGAGCCCTGATCTTAACCTTTCTAACCCTAAGGCCTCAATTTAACCACAAATAAAATAAGACCTAAATTAGCCTATCTAACCTACCTAAATTTAGCCATCTAACCTAAACATCATAAAGGCCTAAACTTAACCTAGTACCTAAACTCGCTTACCTAAACTTAACCATCTAAACCTCTCTAAAATGCGTAAACTCTTACCTAATACCTAAACTTAATCTTTAATACAATAACTAATACCTAATACCTAAACTTAATCTTTAATACAATAACTAATGCCTAAACCAAACAGGGCCTAAACTTAACCATAACTAACAGTATACCCAAACACCCCTAAAATGTCCTATTTCAAACTTTATACTAAATTAACCATCCTTAATCCCAAACTAGACTAAATTAGTGCTAAACCAGACATGTCCCTTGGTCGCTCCACTTTATTTTTAAAGGTTTCTCTTTTCCCCATCTGGGTTTTTGAGTTTTAATCCTTGAGGGCTTGAAGTGCATGATGATTGAACATTTGAACACTTGTTGCTTCATGAATAAACATGCTTTATATTTACCCATTTTGTTTGCTTTTTGATGGGGAATTGGGACAACTGAGCTGTTTCATCATCCTCACACGTGATTTCCTGTTACAAAAAGAACCAGCCCCACCCTGATGTCCGCAAAGACTAGGAACACGTTTTAACACAAGGAAGTAGTGATCGGAGGAACATGTAGGAAATGGCATGATTCAGTCCTTTCATCTGATGCTTCCATAATGATAATACTCTACTGTACGCCACGCTGCTCAAGACTCAGGGAAGGGAGATAACTGAAGGGTACCTTCTACTGGGCGAATCTAAAAGGGGATGCTGGTTCTACTGGGGACTCTAATAAGGGATGCTGGTTCTACTGGGTGAATCTAATAAAAGGGGGTGCTGGTTCTACTGGTCAAATCTAATAAA
The DNA here is from genome assembly GCA_026745465.1 of Lota lota. Taxonomy (NCBI): domain Eukaryota; kingdom Metazoa; phylum Chordata; class Actinopteri; order Gadiformes; family Lotidae; genus Lota; species Lota lota. The sequence goes on from JACYXH010000054.1 coordinate 535,120, forward strand.
AGGGATGCTGCTGAGGCTATTGGTTACCGTCTTCATTGGGAGTCACTATCCCTGTCCGGTAGCGTTTCATTGCAGGAGCTCAACTTATTGGGGTGGCCATCTCCTGGTGTGCTATGGGAGCTTCTTGTGCGTATGGGGCTCCCCTGACCACCAGATCTGGTGTCTTCGTCTGAACGCCTGGCCTCTGTTTGAGGAGGCTCCTGCTTGAGATGATTCTTTGAAGCTTTGGTGTTGCGTGGTTTGGGGATGGGCTGATGAGGCTCTGGGCTGGCGGCTGTCGGTGGAGTTTAGGGGGAAGTGTGTGCAAAAAGAGAAGCCGGTGAGAACTGTTGACAAATAATTAGGTATTCAGTGTATCTGTGGATACCTACTGTTCTAGGGATTGGTATTGGATTGGTAACGCTTATAGCTCAGCCACTGATCGCACAAAAGTTGTCAAATTTGTAGACAACATAAGTATCCCCGGTAAGCAGGTCTTCGAAATGTTTTGTTCCGAAATTACCATAGGGGGCGCTATAATTTACGGTCAAAGTTAAACTATCCGCATTTCCGCCGTTATGGATTACAAAAATCTGAAACTTGGTGTACATGCCTTATTTCTCATGCTGAACATTTTTGCCATTTGGACCCATAATAGATTTTGCTTCACAGTGAAAATCTCAGTAAAACTTCAAAAATGTTATTCTTCAGAACCATAGCTTTAAATGACAAACAGTTTGGATGTACATGATCTATGGACTTTGGATTGGGTAAAAAGTGGCAGTTATGGCAAATTCAAGGTAGCAGAAACTTGAAAATAGAAGGCCGCTCCCTTAACGTGTAAAGTTTGGTGTCCATTTCTAATTCCAGGACATCAGTAATTCCTCATAAGCGCAATGCACCACTTCGCCAATAGGAGGCTCAAATTGACACATACTGTAAATGGCATCTACTATTAAACCAGTGATTGCGTGTCTCTGTATGTCTGAGTGTGCGTGCACACGCCACTGTGCACAGTAACGTTAAATGTCAGCCCTTGCATATCACGGTACCATGCTTGAATTCACTGAGCTCCTGAGAGGGACCCATTCTTTCACAAATGTTTGTAGAAGCAGTCTGTGTGCCTAGGTGCTTGATTTTTATACACCTGTGGCCATGGAACTGTTTGGAACACCTGAATTCAATGATTCGGAGCGGTGTCCCAATACTTTTGGCAATATAGTGTATCATTTGGACCTAAGTCATAATTAGGCCTACATGACATACTTAGTTGGGATTATTAAATACAAAATTATAACTTCAAATGACTAAGTATCCCTTTTTACATTTGTATTTATATGTTTTGAATCCCCTGCCGCAAATGCATTCCATACCCCGCTGCAAAACGAAATCGCAAAAATAACACTTGAACGATATGTAACAATGTATTAACATTAATAATTCAACATACAAACACATCAATGTCCACGATTGATTTGGTCAACGATTTCTCTAATAATCAAAAGAGGGAAGGAAAGGTAAAGGCTGCTGTGCGCATGCTCCTCTGAAACCTCCATCCCCTAGTCCAGAACTTTCCATGTGCTAATATAAACCACGGAGAAAGTTAACGCTCCCCTTCTGTCTATTCGAGCACGGATACATTCTTTTACTTTTTGGAAAAGCTTAGAATTAGCAGAGTTGTTTGTCATACTAGATAGTAATATATATATTATAGAGTAATACAATTTTTATCAGCAGGGCAGGTTTTGATTTTGGCAATAAAAGTTTTAAAAAATCAACGCATCAGAGGAAAATCTCCCGTCATCCCATTCTTATGAAAAGGAAATGTATTAACACTAATAATAAATTAAATACGAATAATAAATTATACAAAAATAATACTGTGTGTGTGTGTGTGTGTGTGTGTGTGTGTGTGTGTGTGTGTGTGTGTGTGTGTGTGTGTGTGTGTGTGTGTGTGTGTGTGTGTGTGTGTGTGTGTGTGTGTGTGTGTGTGTATAAAAGGTATAAAGCATTCCTTCTAAAACATTTACATGGTGTATATTATATATCTACACACATATAAAATAAAACGTACATGGTCTAAATGATACAGAAGCAGACCTATTCCAGGGCTGCATGTCATATTGGCGTTGCAAGTGGCGGTCCATTTAGCCGAACATGAGCCCACAGCCTTCCCCGGCCCGCAGGATGGGCACTATATTAAAATGGAGAGGACCCCTGGCTGATGGAATATTGATAAATGTTTTTTTTTTTTTTCATTTTTGTTTGTTGCACATTGCTCAGAGAGCAGACGGCTCGCTGCACTAAATCATACAGCTCACTTGGGCGTCGTCCGGAGTCCATAACCCCCCGCCCCCCCCTCTCTCTTCTTTGCTTTTATTTTCCCCCCCTCGTCGGGATATGCACTGGTATATGGTCATGGTAATATGGCGGCTCCAGCAGGCTGCCGGTGGCCCCCACGCCTCAGAGCACTTCTACCGCTGGGTGCTTTGGCGGTGCGCCTCCCTCGCTTCACCTTGTCAAGCGTGAATGATCCACGTTCCATTAAACACACATCTATATTAATATTTACAGAATAAGAGACGCATTCAAATCCCCATTGTGTCTTGACCTTCTGCCTCCTGAATGAAGACTGTGTTGACCTTCTGCCTCCTGAATGAAGACTGTGACCTTCTGCCTCCTGAATGAAGACTGTGACCTTCTGCATCCTGAATGAAGACTGTGTTGACCTTCTGCCTCCTGAATGAAGACTGTGTTGACCTTCTGCCTCCTGAATGAAGACTGTGACCTTCTGCATCCTGAATGAAGACTGTGTTGACCTTCTGCCTCCTGAATGAAGACTGTGTTGACCTTCTGCCTCCTGAATGAAGACTGTGTTGACCTTCTGCCTCCTGAATGAAGACTGTGTTGACCTTCTGCCTCCTGAATGAAGACTGTGTTGACCTTCTGCCTCCTGAATGAAGACGGTTTGGCGGCTTGCAACGTTCGGCCAACCATTATTACTACCACCATGCTTTCGTCATAATGCCCAAACCAGCGTAATGCAGCGTAAACAAGGGTGGCAGCATCTTCTGAATGCTGGATATCTTGACAGCTATTGTAGAGGCTTAAGGTTGTCTCTGAAACCCAATGACACGCGCGTGTCCCTCGCTCGGGATGAAAACGAATCAAACCCCCCCCGTGACGGGTGCGTTAAGGGCTCGCTGCGCGCAGCCTACGGACGGCCGCAGCCGTCTGCGGCGTTGTGGTGGAACGGTATCAGGACGCCCTGGCAGGCCAAGAGAGCGGCCGTATCGTCAGCACGCCTCTCCTTCTCCCCCGGCGTGAATTATTGAAACGGCCCTTGAAATGGGAACGCCGTTGTGTCCACCTGATTTAGACCTCACCCGAGATAATGGGGCCGCTCTCTCCTTTTGAGAGCGGGTGATGCACGGTGTGATGTGGCAATCTGGTAAGATTGAGATGCGGAAGAACCTTGAGAGACGCGTGTTTCATCGGTCGGGCTCCACGCTGCCTTCTGCAGCCACGCTTGAAGCATTTATTAGTCATATAGCAGACCAGTGCAGGAATACATGATCCAACGTTACATATTCTGCCCTGTCTTTATGCCTTCTTAACATGCAATATGCATGTGTTTCAGTACTTGCGGCTTTGCATGCATCCAAATGAAGAAACCGGATCTAATCGTCGGTGAATGTCGAGGCACGTGTCTGCGCTCCGAGTACGCCGTTTCACGGAGAGCCAGAGATGCGTTGAGCCTTCCTCTAGCATCCATAGCATGCAGCCGGCCTGTGGTCCATTGAACAAGCCGAGACGGTTCCGTCAGCGTCTGTGCTGGGGGGGAGGTGTGGCTTGGCTGGCATGCGTTTATTTGTAGAGAATAATGCTCCTAATTGGAAAATTAGACTGGTGATTGATTCTGTATTGAGTTTGGTGTCGTCTGTCTGGGATCCAGCGTGAAGGATGCCTTTAAGTAGGTGGGATGGCAGCATGCACACACACAGAGACCGAGAGAGACATAAACAGACAGAGAGAAGAGTTAGAGAGACAGCAATAGAGAGAGACAGACAGACAGACAGACAGACAGATAAAGAGAGCGATTAACACTTGTCACAGGGGTCTAGACGGTCTAAGAACCAGAGTCTAGCTAATTCCAACTTACGAAGACACGTTTTTATTTATTTTCTGCGCCGTTTCAACGCCACTCCGTGGGCCTTTGTGTATGTCGTAGATGTTGTATTTGTTCAGCGTGTGTTTCCAATGGGCCTGCGGACACGAGTGGAGATGCTGTGGTGTTTTGTTGGTCGTTCAGCAAGACGACACCCTGCACAGTACACTGGCAGCACAGCGAAGACGGGCCCGCACATCAATTCTCAAGAACGGGGGGGGGGGGGGGGGGGGGGGGGGGGGGCGTCCATGATGACGTCACTGAGGCAAGCCATTCCCTGACTGTGTAATCGAGCAATATGTCCTCTCACACACACAGAGAGTCCTCTTCAGTCATATTCGTTAGTTCAACCTTAATTGAATAATTATAAGCATTTGCGTGAGCCCACCGTTCCATATTGAGCTCCGGTCTCGGTCCTGTGGTGCTGGCCTCATCATGCGAGGTAAAAGACTCACATAAATCCTGGCTCCACGCACGGCAGTGTCTCACCTGGAGCGGAGCGCTAGCTTCCTCGCGGCCTCGTCTAGCTGCTTTGGTGCAGGTTGGAAATTCAATTACCCAGCTGCCCTGGGTTGGGCAGCTGGCTCGCTGCTGGCGAATCATGGGTCTGAGGTAGCGTTTAATGGATTTCAAACATAATTTAGCTCTGGCCTTGGCTCTGAAAAGGCAAGTCGCCATTACCCATAACCACGTTAGCGGTAATCAAAGACCTTCCTGAATTTGTTAGTTTGGATCAGAGCGAGCATCCTCGGCTATCGTATTGTTTCTCCCCCCCCCCCCGTCTACCAAGCTCTGAAAGGTCACGGGATGAAAAACAGCGAGTCTACGAGAATAAATCACACCTCTTGCGTTCCAATGCAAATTTAGAGCGGGAAAAAGCCCAACGTTAGCGCGGTAGCGTCCCTCCGAAACGCCGTCATCCATATGCATTTTACACCGGGACCATCGATCAACCTCCACCACAAATCTAGGTGGTTGTCGGTTTCTCTTTTGCTCTGCTACAACAGCTATTACAGGTTGATATTGGACCCATTTACTGCTTTCTGGTCCTGCCTGCCAAGACCGGGCAAACAAAATCCAAGGCCCAAAGTACAGGGTCAAAGGTCGTCTGATTGCAGGTTGTAGCTTTATTACTTGGCTTTTTGATCCCATGGAAACCGTTAAATCATTATTTAGAAGCTCTCCCTCCCTCCCTCCCTCCCTCCCTCCCTCCCTCCCTCCCTCCCTCCCTCCTCTCAGACACCAGTTATTAATTCTTCTGTGTTTAATCAGGGACTGGGTGGAGGGGAGGTGAATGGGTGGGTGGGTGGGTGGGGAGGAGCAGGCCTTCCTCAGCCAGCGACGATGACAAATGAATTGCCAGGTTAGAAAAATTTACTTAAATTCCTCCTCTCTGCTGCGTATCCGTGTTCCACGGGAAAGCATTGTTCCTCTGTCGGAATAACTGATGAGAGGGAGGGGAGGAAAGGGAGGAGGGGGAGGGGGGGAGGAGGGGGAGAGGAGGCGGGGCGGGGGGGGGGGGGGAGGAGAGGAGAGAGAGAGGAGAGCTGCAGGATCACCTGTTTGGAGTCACCAGCAGCTACACTGCTGGCAGAGCTCCACCCCACGTAGCTTGGTGCTACAAATATGCTACGTCAAATATGGCAAGACGTTAATGCATGTACGTAGCTAAGGTGTTAAATATCCCCGATACATGCCTAAATACAATTAAATACAGTAATTAAAGGGGCTGTAGGTAAGATTTAAGAGCTACAATTCCAGTGCAATCTGTTGGAAATGCCACAGCCATCCGTCAGCTATTAGCGAGTGAAATGCTCTGTGAAATATCTGCTAGTCGACTGCGCGCCTGCCTCTGTATTAGATTATTTCGTTTTAAGACGCTCCTGGCAAATTTCTGAGCAATAAGGGCATTTCTCCCCTGATTGGTTCGGAGAATCCATCTGGCCTGTCAATCAAAATTGAGTGAATGCAACACTTCTCAATGGCGCAGCCATGTAGCGAGGGGGGGGGGGGGGGGGGGGGGGGGGGGGGGGGGGGGTCTCATTAGCATGCCTCGCGTCAAAAGTCCCCGCTCGCTACTGAAATATAGTACAGCCTGGGATGGATGGCCAGTGGTGCATCGCAAACCGGATAGCTTATCCGCTCATTCTGAAGCTGCCCTCGGCCTCGCCGTGACAAAACCGCAATGCTGGAGTCACTCTTAATTATTCATTATTTCATTCAGCCGTGCCGGAAATGTATCGATTTAATGGTTGACTGATTGAATATGCTAAAATAGTTTGCTAGTGTTTGATTTAATTTGAATGTTGATTCGATTAATACTTAGCAAGCAATTTATACGGTCACGCGTCATAGAGTTCTTAGTGTTTTGTCATTCATCATTATTCCTTTTGCTTATCAATATTGCTTTTCTACAAATAAGATCATTTGCATGAGTAATAACCGTCACATTTTCATTACGGATTACAATCCTTCTCCTTGATGAGAAGAAAAAGGAAAATTCTTTTTTGGAAATACAAAAGTGCTAACCGAGCATTAGGTCCTCAAAAGTTAAAAGGCTAAATCCTTGACTGGCTTTTTTTTAAAAAAAAATTTATTACATTCTGAGAGCAGAAGGAATAGTCGTTGATGCGTGTCAACTGGTGCTTGATACAGGGCAGGAAGGAGGTGGTCTTCAGTGTCAGATATAGACCCCGCATCCATCCAGCCGCTGTGAAATACCGGGCCCTGTAGCTGGGATTCACTCACGGCTGGAGGTCCCCCGTGTTTGCATTCACTGGGGCGTGCTCACATCTGCGTGAATTGTGTGTGCGGAGGGACAAGCGCTTTTGGTGCGTTTTTATTTAATTTTATACCGTTTTGTTGTACACTTCTTTGGCAAGTGGCCTCGAGAAACCATCGTAGCGACAAGGTGGTGTGGTTCTTGGTAAACTGTACCTTCAACCAATCATCTTTCGTTCAGACCCACCAGCTGTCCCTGTTGCAAAACGGTCCCCCCCCCCCCCGAGAACGAAGTCATCTTTGTTAAAAAAAAAAGCCATCATGTCTTTGATATTCTATTCTAAAACGGCATATTACACTAAAATGTTATTTGCCAAACATTTACCAACAACATCTTCTCAGGTATTGGCTGCGGTGTGTTGTGGACAACCAGCCAATAGTGCCACAACACTCGCCGTCTTCGACAAGACGGCTGGCAGTTGTAGCAGTGAGATTCTCGTGCTCCGTGCGGAACACACGGGGATGCCTCGACATCGCAACACGCCCTCTTCCGGGAGCCGTTCCAGGGGTTTTCCACCTAGCTAGCGTGGCGCACCCGTACCTAGAGACCGTACGCTCTGACAATGTAACACAAGCTAAGGGACCGGGGGGCCCCGGCCATCACTCACGAATGCGAGGATGAGGCGCCGAAAGAGCGTCCAAGGCCCTTGTCTCGCGATGAGCACGATGTTTATTCATTACAGTATCGGCGGCTTGTTTTTATTCAGAACTGCGGTAAAACGAGGTGCGCATTCATAATAAATAAATACATGAATAAACAAGTACAAGGGGGGTGTGGTGCTGCCTAGATCCCCAACAGGCGTCTACAACGAATTTGACTTCTTCTCGCCAGCTCTGGCCTTTGATGTGACAAAGTGTGACAGTTGGCGCACTTATCATGAGCAGGACCGAACAGACACTGGGAATCCAAAGGTCTTAGCTGTCCTCAAAGCGCCCGACTTCTTCTCTGCTCGCTAACTTGGCCCTGGCCTCTCTGTAGACACGGACAACACATCGACCTGATACGGTTCATGGAGCCGGTCACCTGACGTCAAGCAGCCAATAAGAGGACACCTTATTTTGTCAAGAGAAAACATCCATCGATGGATGTTTTCAATAAGCTAGTGTGAACGCCAACCTTTAGTGAAGGAGTAATAGAGTAGTCTGTGTGATGTGGTGATTGGCTGGGATAAAGAAAAAAAAAGAAAAAAAAAGCATTTGATCTTTTTGTGCACTAATGGACAGGACAGTGAGGAGAGAAAGGAAAGCCGGTTTAAAAAGATGGGTAGTGACTTGTAGCACAGGACCACAGGTGGGAATTGAACCAGGTTGGCTGCGGGGCATACTGCCTATGTGGTTAGCACCAGTGGCTCGAGCCATGGAGGCCGCCGCTGGCTGCGATTCTTCTTCACAGCCGCGATGAAGCTGAAGACACTGGGGGCTCTACGTTTTATATTTACAGAGAGCCAGAGAGTCGCTGTTTGGCTGCAGGGTATCTCTGCTCAACCCGGGGCCACCACAGGTAAACCAGGCAAGCTCTTGGGCAGGACTCTGCCCTCACAGCTGTCTGTGTGTAGGTGGTGGGTGGGAGGGAGACAGCTGTCTGTCTGTCTGTAGGAGGTGGGAGGGATTCAGCTGTCTGTATGTAGGTGGTGGTGTAGGTGGTGGGTGGGATTCAGCTGTCTGTATGTAGCTGGTGGTGTAGGTGGTGGGTGGCATTCAGCTGTCTGTATGTAGCTGGTGGTGTAGGTGGTGGGTGGGATTCAGCTGTCTGTATGTAGCTGGTGGTGTAGGTGGGGGTGCAGGATTCAGCTGTCTGTACGTAGCTGGTGGTGTAGGTGGTGGGTGGGAGGGAGGGATTCAGCTGTCTGTATGTAGGTGGTGGTGTAGGTGGGGGTGCAGGATTCAGCACTGAGTCAGAGCAGGAGGAATAATAATCGATGGCACAGCGCTATAAACACACCATAAAAGCGTGGAGGAGAAAAGCTGGTGGAGGAGAGGTACACACGGGGTGAGTTAATAAAAACAATATGTAGGAGAACGACAACAGCAACGACCACCGGGGATTTATAACGACGGAGCTGCAGACTTTCAGATTGTTCAAGAGAAGCACGACAACGTTTATTATGGGATTGTGATACGGTTCTTCAAGGGTCGTGACTTTGATACGTGGAACTTTGAACGCGTAGCTTCCATGTACGACTGTGGAGAGAAGGACTTTGAGTGTGTGTCCGGGTCTGTGTGCGAGACAGCAATATATAAAGATATCAAGAGAGAGAGAGGGAGAGAGGGTGAGAAAGGGCAAGAGGAGGGAGAGAGAGGGACAAAGAGAGACAGAGCAATATAGAGGTAGAAAAGAGAGAGTGAGGGGGAGAGGGGAGAGACAATGAGAGTGAGAGAGCATGAGCGAGAGAGAGAGAGTGAGGGGGAGAGGGGAGAGACAATGAGAGGGAGAGAGCATGAGCGAGAGATTGACCAAGTAATGAAAGAATTCAAGGCCGCAGCCTGTGACGCGATGGCTTCTTATCCTTTGAGCTGCCTATGGAACATGGCCTTAAACAGACCCCCCCCCCCCCCCCCCCCCCCCCCCCCCCCCCCCCCCCCCCCCCCCCCCCCCCCCCCCCCCCCCCCCCCCCCCCCCCCCCCCCCCCCCCCCCCCCCCCCCCCTCCCCCACCACCACCACCACCCCGTCTCTCAGCCAATGGCGTCACTGCTTCCTTCCTGGGGAACGACTGCAGGCCAGCGTTGGCGGAAAACCTTTAATACAGTTGAAGTAGCTCGGCGGTTTGAAGCCATCCATTTTCTTCCCGCTGACCGGTATTGTTTTACGAGGTCAGGGACAGGGCCACGCGCGCGGCTGGGTGGCTGATGTGCTCATTGGAGTGTGGTGACGGCGAGCAGACAGGGACGTACCACCTGACCGAGAACAGACAGGGACGTACCACCTGACGGCGAGCAGACAGGGACGTACCACCTGACCGAGAACAGACAGGGACGTACCACCTGACGGCGAGCAGACAGGGACGTACCACCTGACCGAGAACAGACAGGGACGTACCACCTGACCGAGAACAGACAGGGACGTACCACCTGACCGAGAACAGACAGGGACGTACCACCTGACGGCGAGCAGACAGGGACGTACCACCTGACGGCGAGCAGACAGGGACGTACCACCTGACAACATGGAGCAGCACGGCTGTTTGAGCAACGTGGCGGCCATTTTAGTTAGTATTTCGCGTTAAATTACAATAATGAACTCAATCTTTGTATCACAACATGTATGGTAGTGATTGCTCACGTGTATAATATCAAGCATTGAATTGTGAATGTTATGAATCCATGTGCAAAATATTTGTTTCTATTTTTGATATTTTAATGTGAATATACTACACACGCTGATTGTTCATCCTGCCATTGGGAGTAATTGCTTGCGTCGAATTTCAAAAGAAAATAATCAAACCTTTTTGTGTATGATGGGACAGCTATTGAGCCTTGAATACAAAGATAATCCTATGTATTCATATTTCAATGCATATTGTTGCCTCAAGAAATTTGTCTATGCAGGCATAAGAAAAACACTTGATGTGGCCTTGCTATTATAAGCACACACACATGCATGCACACACCAAACATCTCACACATTCATCCACACAAAGTGGTGTAAAACGGGTCAATCCCCAGGCACACACACACACACACACACACACACACACACACACACACACACACACACACACACACACACACACACACACACACACACACACACACACACACACACACACACACACACACACACACACACAGAGAAAAGATGTCAATCCCCAGGCATACACACACCATACATCTCACATTCATCCACACATAAGATCATGTAAAACAGGCCAACCCCCAGGCACACACACACACACACACACACGCATGCACACACGCACGCACACACACCAGTGGAGCAGCATACCAAAGCATACATTCAATGCATACAATTAGCTGTATGGCTGAATAATTGGATGAGCTGTGGCCTTGGAGACTGAGTTTCTGTCGGGCTGACCGGTAAGAGGGGGATTGGAGGTGGGCTGCTTGGCTTCCTGCCGTGGGAAGCTGACCCTGTAGGTAACCACCACCACCAGGTCTGAGCCCACCAGCACCACCGCCCCCACCACCACCAGGTCTGAGCCCATCAGCACCAGGTCTGAGCCCAACACCACCAGGTGGTCTGGACACCATATCTGCGATTGCTTAGCAATGGTTATTGATTTTTCTACATTCCATTTGTTCACATGTGCATGCGTGGTCTATTTAAAAGCACTAGTATCGTGTACAGGTTTTTCTGAATGATTACAAATCCAACAGTGAGTACACGTGTACTCGTGTTTACATGTTGCTATTCCAAATTTGGAAAGCCTGCCGTGACACTTTTTTTCATTCCATCCCAGAATGCTAATGGCTAACCTTATACCACAAACACTGGCTATATTTTGCTTCACTGCACCAAAACTAGTCCAATGTTGTTGACTCAAATTCAAATGTCATGAAATAATTACGCAAATTACTGTATCATTGAACTTTATATGTTTTATATGTTTTGCTACAAATAGCCCAATGACAGCTTTGACTGAACGGTAAACGTTTATGTTGTTAGCCCACATCACACCACGAGCACCCCAGCCCTGGCTATCTTAAGCTAGCTAACTAGCAAGATTATTTGATGCTAGCATGACAAAACGCAATGTTAACAATACAAATTGCATACGTTTCTCATTAGCACGTTTGTCGTAGGAGTCAAATTGTTTTGTACTGCACCCTTGATGGCTTTTGCCCTACAATTACTTGCTTTCCACATACACTCCACCCCACTATACCCACCAATGGCGTAGCATGTTCTGACTGTGATGATCACTCACTGATTAAAAATAAAATAAAAATATTATGGGCGCAATTTCTGCCCCCACCTCCGGATGGCGCCCTAGGCGGCCTCCGATCCCACCAATAGGAAGGGCCGCCCCCGCCGCGAGGCACCGCGGGTCGGACATGTTTTGACAACCCATTCAAAAATAATCGTATTTAAAACCCCACAAGAAATAGACCCATATCATTATGTATCAGCATCATCACGTGATCCTCAAAAATGTAATCACTGAAATCACTTCAGCTACAACATTCAGTGCTCAGTACAATTACATGCGGTGTAACGTAATCCGGATTATATGCCATCCTTTATCATCACCCAACTGTGTGTGGGGAGGAGGAGGAGGAGGAGGAGGAGGAGGAGGAGGAGGAGAGCCCAGCCAGTGGAACACAGCGGTCTCCACGGACACTGAGGAGCTAACAAGGCGGACATCTCTGAGCTGTGATGAAGTCATCTCAGCCGTGCTCTAGCAACTGGCCCCATGCCATGAAGGAGAAAGCCGTGAAAATCCCAGATGCCGCTCGGATGTGATGAACAAGCAATGGGCTTGTTGTGTGAGTGCATGTGGTGGGTATTCAATGGGTTGATGGGACAATAGTACAACCCCCTGCTGAGTAGACCCTCAATCCCTTAACGCCTTCTCTGTCAGAAATCAACAGAATGCAGGAACACACACACACACACACAGCTGTCTGTCCCTGTGCAATTGTGCTTCTGTTTGTCTTTCTCATGATGTGCAATGCCTGGCCATGTGCACAAACTGGGCCAACAGAAATGACTCGAGTTGTCAGTTGTTTTTGTGCAGAAGGGATACAACAGAATGGGTATGGTGGTGGAATGGGAGCCACACCATGGCGGGGCTCTGCAAACCAACGCAACCCTCATTATCGCACCAGTTTGGGCGACAATAAAGTAAAACATGCAGATGTTCTAGAACATGCAGTCCAAGCATAAGTGTTGCCCAGAGAGATGCTCTCTGGGCACTCTCAAGCGCTAAATTGCTACCTATAAGGGATATCCGTTGTTAACGTGTATCGTTCAGGGAATGAAGTAGATTAGATTACACTCGCAAAGCCCAAGTCAATATGGTCGATAGGAACAACAACAACATCCAACCCTTGGCGTCATTCTCAAGTGCCAACTTCCTCTCCATCCTATGCTGCAGGAATCCCCATCCCACCCCCCCCCCCCCCCCCCCCCGATGGGAATACCAAGGGAGGGAATACTTGAAGTAGGAGAGATGGATTCAACAGTTCCTCAGGAGCCTTGGAATTTATTTAGATTTCTTTATTTTTACCGCATTATAATCCAATGCATTGTTTATTGTTTGACTGACTAAAAATGTAATGTAATTCTTGATCTGGAGGAAAGCTCTCCATCGTAGTAATATTGTGGGGGGAGGGGGGGGGGGGGGGGTTTGGGGGTGGGTGTAGCAATAGCATTGATGTCTTCAAATAAACACGCAGACAGGCGCTGCTGCGAAGTTTTCTGCTATGCAGTGGCGTGTGGCAATGTATTTGCATTCCTCTTATTCGGTTTCTCCATCAACACACAACCTTGTGGAACGCATCTGAAGTCTGCCTCATGTTTCTTCTCCAAATCAATATTCCGCCTAGTGCCTCTCTCAACCCGGCCTGCTGGATTGCCCAAAGCCAGCCAGCAAAACACACGGCGGTTATGTAAGAGCACCACTAATACCCCTGGGTACTGATGATGAATATATCTCTATCTTTAAAAATAAAACAATACGCCTGTTTTTCCTTTTGTTGCTTTTGCTCCAAAATCGCGAGGATGAGTAAAACCGGTATTTGACATTCACGCATGTGATTGTGGCGATTTGATCTTACCTGTTCGTTGTCCATGTCAGCAGCAGAGTGAAGTTCAGGACCCCGTGAAGAAGAAAAGAGAAAAGAGAAAAGATAATTCGTTTTTGGTTTCCGCATTTAGATTCCATACCAACACAAACATAGTTTCAAAGTGCAAACACAAACACCATACATTTCACTTTAGATAGCTGTAACTTTGAGGTTTTGACGTGAAACTTCGTCTCCCTTGATCTGATTTAAATATGGTTAATGATGAGGTGGGTAATTTTAGCTAGAAAGCAGAGCTTTCTCAGCTGCCCTCAGTGTTAGGAACGGTGTGAATGAATTACTTGAGATAGGTGGCATGAATAAATATCAGCATCTCTGCTATTGTGTCAGCTCTTTTCCAAACTGCAGGCTCTACCTTATCTATGTAAATCCTATGAGGATGGAATATGTTATACCTTTATGGAACGGAATTATGGCTTAAAAGATAATTGTTAATATGAGACGAGCAAATGTAATTTCTGTTTCAACCTATACGATGCAATCATAAAAATAAAAAAAACGCCATTCACAAAATTTGAATATAAAAAATTAAAACACAGAAGACAAAACAACCTGTATTCGAGTGCAGCAAAAGTACAGAGAGTAACCACATTTAAGGCCCAGGCACACACCCTTTTCATTATGCACTGTACGTTCTCTCTTCACCTGACTTGCATCGCAAACGGCTACTGAAAATCTTCCCTGGAAACAGACACTTCTCCAGAGGCAATATATGGCGTCACCAACAGCCTCAGCACCCTCTCAAAGCATCCCTCTAACTGCCTGTAGTCGCGGGGCCAGGGGCCTCCTGTCTGCCCTCTCTTGTCCTCCTCACGCCCACGGGCCCTTGGCCCCGGGACCTCGGAGTGAGCTGGCCCCCGGCCCTACGGTTCCTCCAGCAGGGCTGAAGATGTCAGCCCAGCACCAAGGAGTTGCTCAGGGCAACCGTCAGGTGGAACCGCTGTCTGCCGGCATTGCGAACAACGAGGAGAGACGAGGTAATGGCCGAGGTGCTGGGAGGAAAAGGTCTGTCCAAAGCTTAAAAGGACCGTATATGGTAAAAGAGGGAATTGATCAATAATGTGCAATTAGTAAATGCAATTGTTATTGGACTTTACTTGTTTGTGATTTTTCTTTTTTCTTTTGAGATCATACAATCCATCTTTATGATTATCAAAAATGTCATGATTCAAATAATTAAGAAATCTGAGTCAGGGTCTGGATAAATGCGTTTACATCCTCTCAGGTAGTGGTTCCCAACCTTTGACTTTAGGACTACTGCTAAATTGTCATCAAGACCAACTTGATGACAGGATGAGGACCACTTCGTGCAAACGGTACACAATAGATGGATACACAGGAGGTTGCTGAGCAGAGAGAACCAATGCACCATTTATACACATTATTACTGCAAGAAGGCCAGGGCCAGTGGGAAACAGTGGAAAGAAGAAGCCGCCAAGGCTGCTGATGCTCCCAGTGTGTTTCCTTTGCAAACACAAATGAACACAAGACATCAATGGAAAACATATGATGGAATGCACTAAGCGACTCTATTTTTTAAATGATAACAAGCCATAATACTATATTATCTGAACAATATTAATTATATATCTACTTTCAATAATTTATATGATATTTTATATTATTGTAAATGTGTCTATGTCATGAATAATATCCAATGTACCAGCTGCAATACCCTCACGCACCACCAGTGGTATGCGTACCACAGGTTGAAAACACTGATCGAAGGGTGCAGATTATGTGGTTTTCTCTCGGTAGTTTTGTGACAAAGTGGTTAAGTGGCTTTTAAGGTTCTGAAAAAGTGACTGTTTTGTCTAAGCTTCTCGAGAGCGCAGACCTTTGGGTGAAATGCTTGTTTTTGTCTGCGATTCACTTATAGTAATGTCTAGTGAAAATAAAGATGTAAAAACATAAAGATGTGCTGGTAACCCTGATCCTATCAGGGGTAAAGCACGCTTGTGATTGAATTAAACATGTATCTTTGTTAAATAAAACATTAGTCAAACATAATGATTTATTGAGTTAGATATACTCAGGCAGTTAATTTATGGAATATGACTTATGGACTGCTGTAACGAGGAAGGAAGTGGACTCAGTAAGGAGAGCATGCTGTATGCGCATCAATACAACATTTCTATCAGTGTATCTCTGGAATGTTGGACAGGCCTTAAAGGACGATCACAGATCAATTTGGATGGATACCGACCCAGACAGTAGTAGTTTTTGTTTGTTTCCAAGCCAGAAAGTCTGCATTTTGTGTGTGATGAAAGCAATGCTTGGGAAATGTCGAATGGCCAGACATTAATTTAGCCATTTACCTTGCATTGCACGTGGCCATTTAACTGACCTTTCCTTAAAACATAAATTAGGATGAGATGATGTATGATGAATGATAGATTTATACGTGAGGATTTTTGTTCTGTCTTGCTTGAATAAATATTCTTGTTATTTCAACCCTTTTGTCAATTAGTTATCATGTGATTGATCTTGTATGATTTCACAGAGTAATGTGAGACTTGCTGCAATTACTGAAAAAAAAATAGAACATGTTAATTGGTAAGGAAAAAAAGAGGTTATTCATCAACAATAATTACCGTGGAATAATTACTTTACTCTAAGATTTAATATTTAAAGTTTTGGCCAATTAGACTGAAGTAATGTCATTACTCTCTTTCGCAATCAAATTAAGCCAGAGTCAAATATAATTTACAAAAGATTTGTAGTGTTCGTTATTGATTTGCTTGGTTTACCACATGCTTTGCGTTTATAACCCTTGAAGAAATGTTTTTCTTTTAAGTCAACAGACACGTTACAGGCATAACTTGAAAGTCTAACAAAGTATCACGAGTGGCACTATTTCTTCTTAAAGAACCCACATAGTTTCCCCTGCTTTACTTCAACTGCATCACAGTTGCTGTCATCATATATATTATTTATATGTGTTAGGACAAGTCCATCTAGGCCACCTCTCATTACGGGACCCCAAACTCAGGCATACAGTAGCAGATACATCCACGGATCCGTCTGCACACATAATTAGGAGTTAGATTACAGTGCCACACAGTCCCAGGGACCGTAGCCATCCTATTAGGATTGAGCCCATTCACTTTGTGTGGGGGGGCCCTGAAATAATGAACACAATGACACTCTTCAAGAGCTGCAGCCCCGTGCGTCTTGATGGGATGCATATGTGTGCTCAAGCAGAACCCCTCGCCAATTACTGCAAATCTCACATGGGTTCCTTTCCTAACTTTTCCCATCCGATGGACCCAACCAAACGCATCCATCCCATGCCTCCCTTCCTCCTCCCCCTCCCCTCCGCCTCCTCCTCCTCTCCCTCCTTCTCTCCCTCCTCCTACCGGCTCTCCTCCTCCCGGCTCTCCTCCTCCTCCCGGCTCTCCTCCTCCTCCCAGCTCCCCCCTCCTCCTCCCCCACCTCCTCTCCCTCCTCCTCCCGGCTCCCCCCTCCTCCTCCTCTTCCTCCCGGCTCCCCTTGGGTCAGGAAAGCTTCTGAGTGTTCTCTGCTGAAAGCTTCCATCTAATGTCACGCTGATTAAAAAAAGAAATTGGTTTATAATTATGACGTTATTCACTCTACTAAGTGGACACATGACTATGAACACAGTCCAGTGAAGAGGAAACATTCACAACACAATCCACTTTCTTATTCCATTTATGATTTCCTATCATACTTGTGTCATGGTGAAAAGAAAAACTGTCTATATATTTCCTCTCTACAGTAAAATGTATGTGTGCTATTCTAAGTACAAAACTATGGCTTGCCTGTTTTAAAGACTGAAACCAGTTCTTTGTTTGAACGACTGTTGCATGTTGAATTACATAAATTAGTCTGTTGGGAGCAAAACATTCAGCCAGTCACTTAACTGATTGATTAAATGTGTTTATGTATAACGAAGTATAGAAAGGTGGGGCTTATTTTGGAGGATTATCCGTATGCTTTTCTTCGGCTATCACTGACTCACTGACTTTAACTGTAAATGTCATCCTCCATCCTGCAACACATTCCAGAAACGCAATAACATCTTCAGAGTGAACCCAAACCGGAATTTAGTTCACTGAGACCCAGATACAGGAGACCCAGCGGTTTGGAAGAGGATTTAGAAGCGGCGGCCGGGATGTATTTGCTTCACACTCGGCTTTGACTGTCAGCCTCTACATGTCTGTGCGTGAGACGGCAGCGAGTAGAGACACACTGTGAAAGGACAGGGCTAGGGCACTACTTTTGATACGCATCAAATGCGTCCAATGTGGGCGAGTGCTGAAGGAGCTGCAGCGAGCACTAGCACTTTCTTCAATAGCTGCAGCTTTGCGCATTTCGACGTGAACATTAGATCATACGCAGATGCTTAAGAGCGTTAGACCACACAGGGGTTCATTAGGGAATAGAAATGCATGTTGGAAGATACACACGACATGCAATAGAGCGTAGTGATTCACGTCAACATACATATTTGCTTTGGCGAATGCTCCTGTTGGAATGTGCACATGTGCTTGTTATACAATTTACATCCATATGTGCTTTAGTATATATATTTGTGTGTGTATACATATGTGTGTGTGTGTGTGTGTTGCTGTGTGTGTGTGTGTGTTGCTGTGTGTGTATATGTACTGTATATATATATGTGTGTGTATGTGTGTGTGTGTGTGTGTGTGTTGCTGTGTGTGTATACATATGTGTGTGTGTGTGTGTATACATATGTGTGTGTATATGTGTGTGTGTATATGTGTGTGTGTTGCTGTGTGTGTGTATACATATGTGTGTGTGTGTGTGTGTGTGTATATGTGTGTGTGTGTGTGTGTGTGGAACACAGCACTGACTGGAAGCTTCTCTAAAGCTCCCTCGCCACCACCGAGTGGCGGCCATATTACATGTTGATCCCCGGCTGGGAAGAGGATCCCGCCGTATTAACTCCTTGATTGATTTCAATATCCTGCCACACGGAATGAAAAAGTAGGCCTTTAATTAATTCTCACACCGCGCTTGGCTTAATATTGTGTGTTTGCCATCTTAAATACGTTGAGGTTAATCGGGCATAGTTTATTGTAAATGTGAAATGAATGTTTGGAGGAAATACGCGTTCTCACACAGAACAATATCTACATCTAATGGAATTTAATAATACGACCGTAGTCTTATGTATTATTTATTCATCGTGGTATAGAGGAACCTACGTCTCATGGAATAGATTGAGCTTGTGGTAAACGCAGGCCACTACAGTAATGAATCGGATGTAATTGAATGCAAAAGTAATCTCAACTTTTATTCAACCAATTCATTTTCTTTAGCCGTCTGCCGTGTTAAGGTTCCAGGGATGAGGACTGTTCAGGTGCCACGTTCACACTCGACGGAGTCAATTAGCCTAGCGCACCGGTCTCTCTGTGGGGAGAAAGCTTCGCCCCCTATGGAGACCTCTGCGTTCCCGAGAGACGAGACACAGAGTCCAACCCAGACCCCTGGCTCCATGGGCAAAACGCGGCCATAGTGAGGGGCTTCATCCTTTCACGGCTCGGCCATAATTCTCTGTTTCATTGTTGAGTAATAGGATTTCCAGAGGCAAAGCACAGCACTAACTCTGCCAGGGTTACAGGTTCCACAGGGTGTAGGGAATACCTCCGCAAGGCTGAGGTTGGCTCTGACACACCTGGATTTTGTGCTTTAAAATGACTCAAATACTCTAAAATGGACACTCCAATTATTAAGGAAACAAGACTTTGCATGAAGTCGTTTACATTTCCCTTCATTATAACACACGGAGCAAAGTCCTATTTCTTAACAAGACTTGGCTCCGCGTGTTATAATGCAGGGAAATGTAAACGACTTCCTGCAGGGTAACAACTGTCTCGTTCCCTTGTTTTAACTCAGAGTCCCCGTATTGTTTAAGGTCAAGCTTAAATGTCAAGTGCACGCGGACGAGTCAAGATCTGTTATCTCAATAACCCTCATTGTGCAGAGCCAAGCCTCTTGCTCTAAGAGTGTTTGCACAGCGAGTGAGAATGTAGAGTTTTCTTTTTCTTTTTAACAGCCCCACTTTCTCTCCAACCAGTGCACTACAACCATCCACTCGGCGATGATCACATGTTCTTTCAAAGGTCGCCACTCGTCTGCTGACTGCTGCACTATAACTTTGTTACAGCACTTTGTTGTATTTAGAGTATATCAGTGTGTGACTGAGTGCTCTGCCCTGGACTACCACAACAGAAATTACTAACCTTTGTTTTTGACACCTGTACTAAGCACACTCTTTTATTTTTTTATTAACTTGGCTGTGCAACGAAGTGAGTGTGTGTGTGTGTGTGCGCGTATGTGAGTAAAAGTAACTCCGTTAAATGTTAATGTCAATATAGGGGGAAAGTGTAAAACGTATTTGTAAATGAAAATGGAAATTAGCGTGAAAATGTCAATGCGAATGCATTTATAAATGTAAATATCTAATGACCAAAGGATCAAAACTACGATACGCCTGCAGCGTGATCCTGAGGAAAGCAGTCAGCGCCATCCATCTTACGTTTCACAACATCTGTCGGTGTTGAAGTGAGAGATGGCAGCACCTGGCAGTCCATACGTCAGCACAGCACCTGGGCCTCTCCCAGGGAGCTGATGACAGTTTGCCAAACGCGCGACAACACTTCAATCCAAACATTCTGAGACCGATCACGTGACACCCTTTGCTCTTCCTTGGCGAAAGGCAACTCTTAATGTCTTAAGCTGCCTGTTATGTGCTAAGCGCATTGGCTTGCATTCACAACTACTGCAGAGTCTGTGGCGCAGAATCGGTTTGCTGAGAATACCACTTCATAGACACGAACGAGCATGGAATGGGGTAGAATAGACGCTGCATTCAATCGGTTGAACTCCTCGATGTCACGTAACCATTCGCGTGTAGGGGTGAGTGTTCCTGTTCACGGAGAGCATGCTTCATCATTGTGGTTGTGAAGACGAAAGTAGCTCCGAAACATTTGGTGTCTCAATACATAGAATAGAATACATTATGAACTTTACGTTTTCCTGCGAGAGAGCTCTAACTGCAGTTACCGCCAGTAAACAAATGTGGAAAATGTCATGCATAGTCAATGAATAGAAGCCATACCCCCTTTTAACGATGGGTAAAACAAGAAGGATCTGAAACCTGCAGCACTGTGTAACTATCCACATCTGCGTGCTCTAAGCCTGCTCATAACTGCTCTAAGCCTCGTCGTTCTCGGGGCAGTTAAACCTTGTGGGAGCTAGCCTGTCACGTGCACTCATCGCAAAATAGTTCCCACAATCTCAGCGGTGTCGTTCCAAAATGTCCACGGGGAATCGCGGTTCCCCCCCCCTGCACGCTAAACCGGCCCGGGGTTTGAGTGACACGGCGCTTTGCAGCGTAGTGAAAGGGGGGGGGGGGGGGGGCTTGACTCAAGGAGGAGAACCGAATCGATCCGCTACTCTGCGAGGGCGTGGAGCGGAACAAAATGGCCGACCGCTCTAATGGTGGTGGTGGGGGGGGGGGGGGGGGGGACAATCCCGCTCAAACGGACTTTCGCATCGCCATGGGGACAAATCTTCCTCCGCGCTCAATTTGAGGAGCGTGTCATAAAAATGAGTACGGCCTCGCAAAACAAGCCCAGTGTCGTAAACCCCGGGGCGACGCGAAGGATCCTGACAGAGACACCTCATCAAAGGGCCGTCAGGTGGGCTGAAGAGATGTCCCCGCCATGCTGAATGATGGCTTGAATCAAAGGGATTGGTTTAATGGGCCTTGCTGCAGCGGCTGTGAAACGTTTGGCTGCCTGTTGGCTCTACCAACATGCCTGGGCTTTCTTTTATTTTTACAAGCTCCGAGGGCTCTATTATGGCCTCGCCCAACAGCTGCATATAACCTATCTTATACAGTCTGTGGTAGCTCATACAACTAGGGCTCGGCCTCCGAAAACAAATTGTTAATTTGTTTTCCATCATAGCACGAATCAGCTATGCAATCCAGATGGGAGTGTGTGGCGCTCTTGTTGGTAATGTGTCATGGGGTTTAGGAAATATCTACTTCTGGAGTCTTGAAAGGACAAGGAACAGCTCTAATGGCAAAGCTGTTCTTCCGATCGCAGAGCGGGGCAAACCATTTGTTTGAATAATAAACTTTGCATTCGTACAACTGTCACATCCACCAGACGCCGCTATGAATTACAACGGCACTCGTTTGAGTATTCCCCCTTCGCCGTCTGCAACCGGAGCAACATTGGAAGAAAATCGTGACGCAGATTTACTCCCGAGACACATGGAAATAAGCAGTGTTATAGAATTGGACTTTGTGTAATAACACTTTCCTGACTTGGAGTGTGTCAGCAGTGGAAATTACCCACAGTCTTGTGAATTTACAGCTATCGCTAGACAAATTTCGGAAATAACCTATTTAAGAAAAGGATTTCGACGTTCATAGAAGACAAAGCCCTCATCATCTTGGGATAATGTGCTACCCTTTGGGGATTCCATCCAGCTCTGAATCCAGTTTGAAAAGAAATTCATCACAGTCCTGTTTTCTCCCTGGTTCTTTCAAAGGACCCGCATCAGCCCAGAACAGAAGATTAGCTGTTAGAACAGTAAGGACAAGCTGGTACAACGTCCATGTACAAGCATGTGTACACACACACACACACACACACACACACACACACACACAGTGATTATTAAATTCACTTAATGGCACTATGATTGTTTAAGAACAATGTCAACGTTGGACGCCCAAAGCGAAAACCATCCTTCTTTTGAAAACCACTGAACACTCCTTTCAATCACTCCATCACCCTGACCTCACAGAGGCGCTCTTTGTTCCCGCTCCCGGAGAAACACCTAATGACAGTGAAGACGGATGGTAATTACAGTGTACACTTTTTCATCAGTCACTGCTGAAATGCTGCTAGACACCAAAAACAGGACTGGCACACAGCCTGGGGGGGGGGGGCGGGGGGGGGGGGGGGGGGGGTATGCGTGTGTCACCGCACTCAATCGCAGTTACAGTAATAGACTGGGGGCAGATCCTGAGTCATTCAACACGCAAATTGAATAAGAAGTAATGGCGGAGGATGAGGAACTCTGAAGGGGTCTTGATGGCGGGCGCCGTGACGGTAATAGGAGCGATGCTGAGCATGCATGCTACCAGCGCCCGTGTACCAGTGTAATCTCCCACACGGTTCAGGCCAATGTATTCCTCTATCCAAGTTAATCAATTGGATCCACTGACAAGGGATCGTGTGTGTGGAATGTCATGTGTTCCCGGCGTCGGCAACAGTAACGAATTGGGGGTGTAATAAAGAGTTAGTTGTTCAGTCAAAGTTTTTCCACTTCTTTGGAAGGCAGAATCGTGAGCTGGTTCTGTGCAGGATCGCTCTCTCTCTCTCTCTCTCTCTCTCTCTCTCTCTCTCTCTCTCTCTCTCTCTCTCTCTCTCTCTCTCTCTCTCTCTCTCTCTCTCTACTGGTTATTTATATATATATATATATATATATATATATATATATATATATATATATATACGTACAGCCAATAAGGTCCTGAACGTATTCCAGGCCTTATTGTCCAGAAACACACTTGGTCATATTATTATTTGATCGTCTACACACCATCATTTAACTCCCAATGGCCCTCAAATCGTTGAATAATGAATGCCTGTCTGTACTCATTGTGAGATGAAGCCTTTTTCTGCTTTTTTTTCTCCTCCACATGAGCACCGAGATAAATGACAGAGCGGCTAAACCGCGGGCCAACAGCCGAAGCGAGACGGCGATCCCGACGTCCAGAGACGGCAGACTCGTGGTTTTGTGTGGGGTCAGCGCTGCGGGGACACGGTGGGAGTGTGTGGGGACACGGTGGGAGTGTGTGGGGACACGGTGGGAGTGTGTGGGGACACGGTGGGAGTGTGTGGGGACACGGTGGGAGTGTGTGGGGACACGGTGGGAGTGTGTGGGGCCAGCGCTGCGGGGACACGGTGGGAGTGTGTGGGGCCAGCGCTGCGGGGACACGGTGGGAGTGTGTGGGGACACCGTGGGAGTGTGTGGGGACACCGTGGGAGTGTGTGGGGCCAGCGCTGCGGGGACACGGTGGGAGTGTGTGGGGACACCGTGGGAGTGTGTGGGGACACCGTGGGAGTGTGTGGGGACACGGTGGGAGTGTGTGGGGTCAGCGCTGCGGGGACACGGTGGGAGTGTGTGGGGACACCGTGGGAGTGTGTGGGGACACCGTGGGAGTGTGTGGGGCCAGCGCTGCGGGGACACGGTGGGAGTGTGTGGGGACACCGTGGGAGTGTGTGGGGACACCGTGGGAGTGTGTGGGGCCAGCGCTGCGGGGACACGGTGGGAGTGTGTGGGGACACGGTGGGAGTGTGTGGGGACACGGTGGGAGTGTGTGGGGACACGGTGGGAGTGTGTGGGGCCAGCGCTGCGGGGACACGGTGGGAGTGTGTGGGGCCAGCGCTGCGGGGACACCGTGGGAGTGTGTGGGGACACCGTGGGAGTGTGTGGGGCCAGCGCTGCGGGGACACGGTGGGAGTGTGTGGGGACACGGTGGGAGTGTGTGGGGACACGGTGGGAGTGTGTGGGGACACGGTGGGAGTGTGTGGGAGTGTGTGGGGCCAGCGCTGCGGGGACACGGTGGGAGTGTGTGGGGACACGGTGGGAGTGTGTGGGGACACGGTGGGAGTGTGTGGGAGTGTGTGGGGACACGGTGGGAGTGTGTGGGAGTGTGTGGGGCCAGCGCTGCGGGGACACGGTGGGAGTGCGTGCGGTTGAAAGTGTCGTTGGCATGTTGGAGCGTGGAGAAATCCCATCACACATGGTCACTGGCGGCAGTCCGCCTCAGACGCGATCTGCATTCATGTGAGGACACCGGGCCTGAACGAGCGCAGAGAGACAGCGGGAGGATGTCAGCGTGTTTAAACGATGCACAGGAGAAATGTGGAACGCGGTGCATGAAAAATGGACGCAGGGTGATATATTGTTACAGCACCCTATTGAAAATATTCACCACAGCCTTGATTTGTGTGAAGGATGTGTCATGTGTTCTGGGAAAATGTGTTATTAGGCCACACTTCAAAATATGCAGGGTCTTTTTAATAAAATAAATTATGAAGAACACAATGATGAAAAAGATTGTAGGAAATTGGAGGCTGGTCACTGTGATTAAGTGTTGAATGCCTCTGTGCCTTCATCTAAATACAAATGATTTCATCTTTGCTGTGATATTTCAGCAGCACTGAGGGAAAATAACTTAATCACTGCATGGCTTTGACGACGGAAGCAAACAGTAATTATTGGTCGTTCAACGCCATGGCGGACATTTTGACTTCCTTTCATAACAATGGCTGCATCTCCCTGTTTTTCCCCTGACACCCATTGTCTACCATCCAGCGTCATCCACCCCCCCCCCCCCCCCCCATCCACTCCACCACCCCCCCCCCCCCCCCCCCCCCCCCCAGAGAAACTCCCAAGGGAGCTCTCTCGCGGAGGACTGCAAACAGCCAGCGAGATAAAGTGGGGAGACATGGAGATAAAAGACAGCACAACCCGATCTCTGGCTATCGCTTCAGTCCCGGTCCTCCAGATAAGGTGGTGCTGACGCTGTTCCACAGGGTGCACGGTTTCTCTGCTGTCTACTCCACTCGAGGGATATCCATCCAGAGGACACGGCCCGCGCTCATTAGCAAGCCGGGTGGAATCAGTGAACGATGACACTATCCCAACGCTGCTGCAGGTTGAATTCCTTTTGTGCGGTTTTTCGTTTTTTATCAGACCGCAGGACGTTCCAGATCTCTGCATCGGCGCTTCAACACCGGGCCCTCCTACGGCGGTTCATCCTTCCACGGCTAACCGCCGCGCTGCGTGTGCATGTAGTTGGCGTGAACGTGAGTGAACGGGACATTTGATTAGCGTCGATAAGTAATAGAATAAATCACGACGACGGCGTTTTGAAAAGTCATGTCTTCCCCGGCGTGGAAAGGGAGACGGCTGCGCACACAGAAGAGTATTGGTACTGACGGGCCTCCTGCGGAGAGTCAAGACTAAGAATGCAAAGTCCTCGCTGCCTGTTTCCACCGAGAGAAGGGAGAGGGGGAGATACACAGAGAGCGAAGAGGAGAGAGGGGAGAGAACGAGGGGGGGGGGGGGAGAACGAGAGATAGAGTGGGGAGAGAGGGGAGATGGATAGAGGGAGAGAGATTGTAAACAGAAAACATTACATGTGCTGCATAAGGGACGATCAGGGAGTAACTCCATCCCAGCCCTTAGATTAATCAGTAACGGTTAGGGAATGAACCGAGGTCGATCAATGTATTCAAATCAGTATTCCCACTGGGGTTAGAGTGTATTTGATCTCCTTTACAACTCCCCGGCAGCCCTGTTTGTTAATGGAGAAAACCAGCACCTCTCTGTAGACACTTCCTTAATGACCGCCGTTATCGCGCTTCTTAGTTCCATCTCTTCTGTCCATCTCCTGGCTTTCTGCGTGTCTCCGTTTGCATTCAGTTCAGGGACGCTACGCGTCTGTGATGTAATGTGTTCCACATTAGCATATTAAAGCCAGCAGTATTACTGTGTGCAGATGTAAGCCCGCAAACGTACAGTATACGGCTCGCAAAGCAGGAGCAGTACGTTCCTTCAGCTCGGGGTAATGAAGAGCGTTGGGCATATGGCACATTTATAAACTCACTTCTGGCCATTAATCAGTAGTGAAGGGACAGAGAGAGAGAGAGAGAGCCCTGGGACCGGCCAGTGAGTGACAGACTCATTTAGTGAGAGGAGCAGCTTTTCATGGGATGAATGCGATCTGCCGACGGGGGCTAATAAAGGTGGCTACTAAGTACAGGTCAACGAATGGGATTCTACCACGGGCCTTTTGTTGATGTGGGTGTGCATGTGTGTGTGGGAAGGCATGTGTGTGTGTGTGTGTGTATGTATGTGTGTGTGTGTGTGTGTGTGTGTGTGTGTGTGTGTGTGTGGTGCGCTCTGGTTACAGGTGGTCTGCATGCCTGCGTGCGTGCGTGCGTGCGTGAGTGTGTGTGTGTGTGTGTGTGTGTGTGTGTGTGTGTGTGTGTGTGTGTGTGTGTGTGTGTGTGTGTGTGTGTGTGTGTGTGTGTGTGTGTGTGTGTGTGTGTGTGTGTGTGTGTGTGTCTACGAGATAAAATGTGATTATGTGGGTCTATTAGTGGGTCTGTGTGGGATTCTGTGTGTGTCTGTTCCAATGTTGTTATTTGGGTGGATGTGTCAGTCTGAGTGCCAGGGTGTGTGTTAATGTGTTTGTGAGTGTAGGGGCGTGCTAATGTGTGTGCGTCCGTGTATGTGTGTGTGTGTCTGTCCGTGCGTGCGTGTGTGCCTGCATGTGTGCACATGTGTGCGTTTACTGGCGGACGTTAATGTGTCTGTGAGGGTAGGGGTGTGCGCGTGCACTTGCGTGTGTGTGTGTGTGTGTGTGTGTCCGTCAGGTTATGGGCTGTTGCGGGGTCCTGGTGTGTGTCTGAGCAGCCGTCCGCTGGTTCAGGCCAGCTGGCGTCTCTCCCCACACACAACATTGGCAGCGCGGAGATGTGTGGGGATTACCGGAGTTATGATTGCCTTCATAAAGAGCCGAGCGCTTATGTCTCCGCGAGTCCCGTCATCCTGGGCGAGCGCAGGGGGCGGCATGAGACATCCTCGCCATGGTCGCCAC